>JAUZNJ010048157.1:0-29266 GCA_034780135.1 Jordanella pulchra
TTGTTTAAAAAAAAAAAAAAAAAAAAAAAAAAAATCACAACCGACAACCATAGGGAGTCTAGCCGTCTTCTTCTTCTTTTACAGATTTGAAGAACGAACTAAGAGACAGTTGTCTGCCTCCACCATCAGCAGCAGCAGTCATTCTACTCTTCTTTGATCTCTGTGACCTCTTGCCCTCTGTTAGACCTTCAAGCTTTCGTCTTTTTCCATCCTAAGGGAGACAAGCAGAGATATATGATACATGTAACTGAGAGTATCTGATAATTATCACACACTTGCCTCAAACAAAGAGATCTGCTCGGTAGCTCTGCTTTCAAGCGGCTTACCTTCGAATTTTTTTCCTCCAAAATGTTCACAGAATCGAAGAGCTTCACGATCTGCAGAAAGGTGAGAATATTACCAATCCAAACAGTAACCATAGAATATATACTAAAATGATAAGAATCAAAATGTCCCTTTAATAATTCCCACATTGTAACATTCTAATGAAAAAAAAATGCAAAACCTAAGATAGCTATGGCAGTGATTTAGGAAGCAGGGAGGTTTAAAACCATTTAAAAAAAATAAGCAGTATATCGGCGGTAGGGCGTGAATTCAATCCAAGCACAAACCTTCTTCAGCCCTGTGGACACAGCAGCTTCCTGAAGGCCAGATCTGGACACCCACTGCTCCTTTTCAGTCTGCGTTTGTGTAACATCCCTCTCCTTTAAGTGCAGACTGTAAACCACGTAGGTCTGATGAATGTGGGAGAAGATGTGCACCACCTACAGGGAGACCGTGAGACGACAGCTGGAAACAAAAAGCTCCCTTCCAACAGAACAGGGGTAAAGACCAAGCTTACCTCTCCCACATAGTGAAGGAAATGTTCATTCAAACTGCCTCTCAGTATCCTGTTGACTTCTTCACACAGCGCCCTCCTATGTTTCACCTCAGTGTTGGATTCCTGCTGCAACAGACTTGGAAACTCCCACAAACCTGCAAGCAAACCTACAAACACAAACACTACTGTTTGATATTCATTTTAATCAAGTAGGAAGGTGCTAACCAGAGGAAGTACTGACAGATGGGATTTAGATCTTTAGCTTTTTTTTTTTTGTTGTTTTTAATCAGTGTCAAGTTAAAGTCTCGCTTCAGGATGAAAAAGATGAGATCATGCAGCGCTGACCTTTGTCTGGTCTCTGTACCAGTAGATACTCCTCACCGTCTTCTCCTGGCCTGGTGACCACACAGGTCAGCGTTCGCTCCACCCGGGGAGCTTTCTTGGCCGGCTTTCTTGGGAAGTTCTGGACGCCCAGCTGATCGTCCCAAGGCTCTGAGGGACACAGGGAACAAGCTCCGCTGTGCTCTGAGGAAAACATGGTTCATTAGGAGGTTCAAACTCACGTCCAAGAGTTGAGCCGAATGTAGGAGACTTACTGCAGTCTTCAATATCAGGCGTGTCCAGCTTTCCTAAAAGCTTCTTAGCATTTTTCTCCTGTTTTGAATGAACCTGCATAAAAAAAAAAAAAAAACACATGAAAAACTTTTACTACATGACAGAATTTGTACCCTTTCCCCCCCCCCTGAGCTTCAACAGTGAGCCAACCTTGTGATATGAGTGACAGTGAGACTGGACAGGACACTGGCTGCACAGTGGTGCTTTAGGGGTGCAGACTCGTGCTCCCAGTTCCATCATGGCCTGGTTGAAGTCTCCAGGCCTCTTTGGTTCCACCAGCAAATTGGCAAGACTCCTAAAAAAAAAAATACAATATATATATATATATATTTATATATAATCAGTAGATGATATGAGGATCACTGCATCATAGCCTGTAAATCTAAAACCCACCAAAGAGCCTCTGTAACTGTGGGACTCGTGCTATCAGCTCCAATGGCCCTCAGTCGACACAGAACCCGAATCACGTTACCATCAACGGCGCCGGTAACCTGAGCAGAGATCATACCTGGTTAGTAGTGAAGCTTCCTTAAAATAACACCTATTCTGGTGAATGTTTCAGAATTACTGTGGAGTTGCAGTTTACAAGTAAAGAGTCGTAATATCTCACAGAGCAGATTTTTTAATACGGCTCTAGTGTTTAGAAACTCATAGTTATTCATATTAAATCAAGGAATCACTGGAATTCATAATGCGGTACCAGATTAAAGGGAGCCGAGTAGAAATGCACAGTTTTCAGATTTCTATTTATAAAACTAATCTGAAAAACAACTTTTTTTTCTTTCCACTTCACAGACAAACATTTTCACATTTTAAGACTTTTCATCTTAAAATGTGAGAACGGCTCAATTTGACCAAGACTAATATTAATATTTCTGCTTGTTGTTCTTACGAAGGCACAGGGTAGGGTGATATTAGTCTTGTACGTTAAACATATAATGTTAAACTTTCATTAAGTCTAATTTGATAAATCTACCTGTAAGACTGGATGGAACTTTTGTAACTCGGCCATGTTTATGTTCAGGTAAACTCTAAAGGAGAAAGTTGGAAAAGTTTCCTGTTTAATCACTTTTTCACAGTTGTAATTTTCATAACAGTGAGGTTAAAGTCAATATAACTTTTTTAACCTGTTTTACTTTTAAAACTAACGTAAAACAACAAAGAATAAATGAGTTCAGAGCAAATAAATAATGACCTGATTGATTTTGAAAAGCAATTTCTGCTGTATTCTAAGATGAATCATAGAGCAGATGGACCTGAGAGACCTAAACAATTAAAGCCAATTAGTAGCTTTTATGACACATTTCAGTGTCTAAGAGCAGAATTGTTTGGCGTAGTTCAAGAAGGAAAGTGTATCAGTGCAGCTTTTTTCCATCGACCCACAGTTGCTCCCTTCACTGGACCAACCTGCCCCAGAGCAATAGACCCTATGGCTGCAGCCGTGTAGCGTCCCACACCAGCCAACTGTTTCAGCAGGTCGTCGACAGTCCGAGGCATTTGTCCCTTTAGCTCTGAGACCACCTGAAGGAAAAAGTCCAGTAAAAATAAATGATCACATTAAAGTATTTTTATTTAAAGCACTGACTACATAGTTACTGGAAAAGTACATTTATTAAGAGCAGAACTCGAACATCTGAATATAGACGCACCTTCTGGGCTCCTTCATGCAGCCTCCTTCCTCTGGAATAGTAGCCGAGCCCCGCCCACATCTGGTTTACCTCCTACACAAAAAAAAGAAAAACAAAAAAAGTCAATGCATTACATTTAAAACTTTCCCAACTCTGCATGCATTGGTTCTAACATGTACCTCTATTGTAGCAGAAGCAAGATCCTGCACTGTTGGCCACCTCTGGAGAATAAAATATGCTGTATTGTTATTAGACTTTAGAAAGGATTGTTTACATGTTAGATAAACTACCAGAGTTTAACATACCCACCTTCATCCATCTATTGTAATAATCTTTGACTGTGGCAACTTGGGTTTGCTGCAGCATTATTTCTGAAACCCAAACTGACCCAAAGAATAAACAATTTACAGATCAATATGGAAAGTAATTCGAGACTGTATTAAATCAATTTTCAAATTTGAACTCATTCATTTTTATTACCTGCATATGTCCTGATGTTAATGTCTGATTCTGTTATGGCCTAGAGAACAGACACAGCTGGTCAGGCAGGACTACTTTTACATGAAAACTGCTTCATTAAGGAAAGCAGACATCATTATAGTTGTTAAGGGGCAAAACAGAAACCCATGTAATTTATTATAAGTCAGAGAGCTTTTAAAAAAATATATTTAAAAACAAAACCGGGTCATAAATGCTCAGCCAATTCCAGCAAAATAGTTTTGATGCTCTCTGATTGGTTGTGTTTGTCAAAAAAAACATGTAGTAAAAAGCAAAATTGTGTGGAAAAAAAAAAAAGGCTGAACTAAATAAAAGTAAATAAATGAGAACGAGTATGGCAAATAAAACTAAATGTTATGGAGCAATTCTTGGACTTTTATTTAAAATAGGGAAAAGTAGCACAAACAGAGAATACGAAATACAACATTAGTTTTCTTTAAACATATGTATATATGTATGCATCAAGATTATTTTAAATAACATATCCAAACTAATTAGTTCTATTAAACAGCAGTGTTTACATGTAACGTAGCAATAATAGTAAAATTACCAGAGTCCTCCAGGGAAGCTCTCTCTTCTCCTGATCATACCAGCGAAGGAGCTGAGAGCGCAGTTGCTCAACTTCAGCAGGATCAGAGAATGAGTGATATGAAGAAGATGGAAACAAACTGTCTGGTTCTAAATGGGATGGAAAAAATAAAACAAAACAAAAAAAAAAAATCATAAAACAACAATGAAACATTCTCCTTACAATTAAAATGGGAAACGTCTTCAGGCTTTTAGTATTTTTATGACACTTGCAGCTGTTTTGTGGAATGATTTCAGAGTCAGCAGTCCATCGTGTCTTGCTGATCTGCAGTTAAGTTTAGGTAGAAAAGATCACTATCATCTTAAAAGTCCACAGTGATTTCGTAGATCCAGACAACAGCAGTTAAGTTTACTGCGCACCATTTTCAGTAACACTGAGCATTATAAAAGAAGGAACATCGAGTCAAAATGTTTACAGTAAATAAGATTTAGTAAAAAAACTAAATTGCAAAAAAAAAACATACTCTTTAAAAAATAAATAAATAAACATTACTACAAAAACTGAAAAGCAAATCTAAAATACGCTACTGGGCGGTTAGTGCCCTGAAGTAAATATTGAAACATTACGTGGACTTTTTGTGATTTCTTTTTTTTTTTTTTTTTACCATAATTATGAAACCAGCGTGGTACCTTGTTTCAAAGATATTTTTGTTCTCTTCCGGGGTTGAATACTTTTTTCCAGCTTCTCCATTCGACCTATTTGACCTTTGGCCGCTGTTAAACGTAACCGGCTCATTATCAAACCATGCAAACTGGAGCTAAACAGTATGATGTGAAAATAACCACGAAATTCCCTTCATAAGTATGTTGCCGCTCCCGCCAGCTCCACAGTGAACGACTACTGCTTGTCCAATCAGCTGTAAGGAAACTATAGCGATAGCGAACGTCACATCCGGGGGGCGGGTCTAAATAAACGTGAAGCCTTTTTGCAGCTGATTCGAAGCTTTTAACAAAAAACCTCTAAGAACCCTTGTTATAAGACTAGGTGATGAGAAAAACATCACATTCACGAGTAGTTAAAGAAGCGGCGTTTCATAGGAAAACTTTATTTGTGTCATCTTGTGCACAATATTTTATTATATGCTTGAGCCACTTTTACACCCTCTGTAAGAAAGTGCTTTTAATGAATAGCCAAATCAAAATATATCTTGAAATCATTACAAATCACTGTGTTTCAAAGCAAAGTAAGCCTTTCTTCAATGCAAGACTTGGAGAATAACTGTGCTCTCTGTTGTCCCTCATATACAGAAGTTGTTGGATTCCTCCAAATGTATGTGGGCACTGTTTGAAAAGAAAAAAAAATACACTGCTACACATAGTCCAGCATGCATGAAATAAAGGGGTTAATAATCAGCAAACCTAAAAACTGTAGTAATAGTATTTAGAAACTGCATACAGTGCTTTGCAAAATTATTTTTTGATTTCTATACTATTTTATTAGTAGTAGTAGTACTAGTAGTAGTTTCTGTTGCAGTAATCTTAAAAATATAGATCTGAGAGGTGTAACATGGACTTATGCTTAACCCCCTTGACTCAATAATACTTTGTACTTGAACTTCCGTTCTGAAGTTAAAGAATATATTGTTACTGAAGTCAAATCTCATCTGGACAGAGCCCTGTCTTCCACATGTTTGCAATTTCCCCTACATGGGCTGTGACAAACAACAATGACATTTTGTTGCCCAATTCCAAAAATCCCACAGGGAATCCACAACCAATAAATTGTCTCACTGGAACAGAGGATTTCTGCAGTTCTTTTCTTAGGGGTTTGCTGTTGTCACATATTCTTTTCATTTTCAGTAGATTGAACAGTTCTTTCAGAGACATACAGAGCTTGAAAAAAATGTTGTATAACCTAACTCTGTTTTAAACTTTTCTGCAATAGTCACAGAGTATTTTGTTACTTGGTCTTCTCGATGATTTACATTTTCCAATGTTATCTATCAAACCATTGAGGCAGCAGTATTTACATAAAGATGGACCCTTTTTACTAATCAGGTTACTTAAAAGACCAACTGATTGGACAGGATTTTTTTCATGTTCGAAAAAAGATATCCAAATGAAAAAGGGCTGGAATCAAAGGTAAGCCATATGTGAGATAGTTTCCTGGGAATTTGTGATGCTGTATGACTAGAAATACTCATTTAAATACATTGAGGTTTGTAAGGCTAACATGAAGAAAGGTGCAAATCATTTTGCACAAGAATAAACTAAATGTATGCTGTATAGGCTACGTTTGTGGAGGTAATTTAACTTTATGTGGAAATGTACCATACTGCTTTAGCTGGACCAACTTGTTGCAGAATCTCAGTTAAGGATTCAGTCCTCTCATTTATCTTGGTTTCTACTAGACCGATAATATTCAAAATATATGATGACCTATCGGATGAGCTGCCAAACATTTTTGGTAATTCTTTGTCTTTGAAGTTACAAAAGTTTTTCAATAAATATAAATTTACAAAACATGTGTCTTAGCTACAGCGCCACCTTGTGTTTTTAGGTGCTTTTCTGTTGTTTTTCAAGGTCTCAGCAAAGCCACCAGTCCAGAAAGCAGCAACCCTTTTATATAATAACGATGCATCCCTCATTTCAGATTTATGACTGTAAAAGAAAGAGACATAAGCAAAAAGATGATTAAAGGATTGAGGAATTAAAAGCAGGGTGGAAACTACAAAGTCTGGAATTTCTAATCGTTAAAAAACTTCTACGGCGTGTCCAGAAAATATGATCTTTTCAGCTGGTTAGGTTCTATGCTTCCCTCCAATCTGGATCCTTTGGTGGAGTAAACTGAACATTTTAACCTGAGGTGTTACAATGCAAGGATCAGATGTTTTCTGCTTCAGCTGCAATAAAGATAATTTAGACCAAGTGAACTTTAGCTAAGGGTTTTCAGAGAAGTTCAGGAATAGATTGATATATTTTAGGGATTACATACCTTTTGGAAAGCTACAGTATGTGAAACGCATTTCCTACCTGCCCACACACACACAATAGGTCTGGAAATGTCCACAGAAGGTAAAATTCTGTGCACCTTTCTCTCTGCTCAATTCCTTTGTCAACATAATGTCTGTCTGTCTCTGTCTGTAGCTAACCACAGATTAAAGTTACATCTGATTTAACATCGTGGCATCAGTCCATGTTTTTTCTTCTTTTTTTTCTCCCAGGAGATGAAACACACCTTTATTGGGTGGGGTAATTACTGGGAACGTTCCCTTCTTGTGTTTCTCAGATGATTGTTCAGTTCATTTCTCAAAAGTACTACAGATATATTGAGTTCAGGTAAGTTAATGTCTATTTTATTTAAACTTTTCCACAATTTGCTGTTGCTCTGTAGAAGATTTAAATGAAATCCTATACATCATTCAAATATAACTGTATGTTTTAAATATCCTCATATGTGCATTCATTTTTTATAGCTATAACGTGTTAGCAAATCATTCGTTTTTCTTGCTGGATTTTACCAGCAAGATGAAAGGAACTACCTTGTTTTTCTGTGGTTTTCTTCTAAGACTTTGCTTTGCCAATGGTGAGTAAACATTTCACTTGTTTCTCAGTAAGCTGTATCATTAATATTTAATGTCCCGAGTTGCTTGTCTTGCATCAAAAAGGATGTGCAATAAATTGGTTTCATTCTATTATGTCACCTAAAGGTCTTTGAAAAAATATTTTCAATTTGTAACTATGCAAACTATTCCATTCATTATTTTTACACCCACTGATGTTTTTTGATATAATTAAACATAAGTAAGTAAATTGTTTAAATGTTTATATGTCTGAACTACTGCAATGTTTTCCTGAAGGTTATGAAGAAGGTTTTATCAGGCTGGTAGGAGGTCAAGATAACTCTGAGGGCCGTGTGGAGATCTTCCATAATGGAGCATGGGGGACTGTGTGCGATGACAGCTGGGACATTAATGATGCCAACGCTGTGTGCCAGCAGCTCCTTTTTCCTGGTGCACAAGAAGCTCTAGGATCTGCTGCTTTTGGACAGGGTAATGCTTCTTACACTTCTTGACGTTTCAAGGCAGTGTAATTTGAGTGCTCTACAACAAGTAGGAGAAATTCAAAAATAACACTACCAGATTTTGTTATTAAAAAAAATCATACTGCTTTTGTTAGGAAGTGGAAACATATGGATGGATGACTTAGCCTGCACTGGAAATGAGATAAGCCTCCTTCAGTGTACCTTTGGTGGATGGGGAATCCATAATTGTGGCCATTCTGAGGATGCCGGCGTTAGGTGTGAAACTGGTAAAGCTTCCAACACCTGGAGATATGTATCCATCTATAGTTGAGAAACACACGGAAACACCCCATAACCTCCAAACTTTTGTGTGTGTGTTGATGCCTGGCAGGTGCAGAACCTACCGTGAGTGATACTACCCCTGAATACACTTTGGACCACAATGCAACCCTGACTGAGGAACTGGGGGAGCTATTTGACAGTGGACACGACTGTGACCTACACATACCAGTGATGGTGGACAACAGTACTGTAGAGACAGTCTGCGTTCACAAGGTTATACTCTCCTTGAACGCTAACCTCAAAGCATCACAGCCAGATTTCCACAGACTCAGCATCAGCCTTTCCTCTGAATGCAGTCAGTATACCAAGACATTTGTAAGGTAAATTTGTTTGCAGTTATTGCGATCCGATCTTGCTCTATACATATATGTTTTCTGGACTTATTAAAAATGTACTTTTAAAATTTCTGTTTTTAAGTTTGCAGAAATCCATGCAAGATTTTCCTTTCATTTATCTTCTATTATGTGGATTTTATCAGTTAAAATTGTAATAAAATACATTGGAATGACAAGAAACAGTTTGCAAAATATTCTGGAAACTACAGTATAAACTCGTAGCTGTTAAAGATAACTAATGAGTATTTCATATTTCAGATACTTCTACACAAGAAAAGTTCAATTCACAATAACCTCTGCCTTCTGCATAATCAAGATGGCTTATGACTGGGGCCTGACAGAACTCCAGGACGAGGCAGCAAATATTTTCAGGAAGCTTCTACCTGAAGATTCTACTTTCCAAAGCCAGATCTCATTCTGTCAGTATGCAGTTCTAGTCAGTGACGAGGTTCTGAAGGACGTCTGTCTTCGTTACCTGGCATGGAACTGTGAGGCCCTGATCGATTCTCCTGCTTGGACTACACTTCCTCTCTTTCTAGTCAAAGCCCTTCTTTCACGTTCAGACATTTTGGTTCGTAATGAAACTGTCATTTTGCAAGGACTGGAGAAGTGGGCAGAGGCTCAGGTACACACCACTATTCCTGAGATCCTTTTGAAGCTCATCCGCTTCCCGATGATATCAGCTGAGGACTTATACAGAATGGATGGTTCACAGTATCGCATCAGAAAGCTAGAGTGTTTTGAGTTTAATGCTTTGCCTGTCAGTGTTCTGCTCAGTGACCTGACAGAGAAACAGGACATCTATACTCCTAGAATTTATGCCGGTGCTAAATGGAGCGTCACATTCAGCACTAAGGAGATCAGAGCTTACAACTATTCTGGCTTCTACATCATTAAGGGTCAGCGGATGAACAGCCTAACATCTGACTTCCAAACACCTGTTCACACCAGTTCCTACTTCGCATTTCAAAATGTTCTCTGGAGAGTGAAGGTATTTATCAAAGAAGAAGACTGTGTGAGAGAAAGTGTGAACTGTCCCTCTTTGCCTGCAGTTAGTTTGAAGATTCAAGAAAAGCAGAATAACTTACCCAGTGAAATGGTTCGCCGCATTGGTTATAGGAACAAGATTGTTCTTAGGTGTAAAGGGAGGTATGTTTTTTACATTGCTGAATTCATTTCTGCTGAGAGTGACAATCCTATATTTATCCCCAACATTGCAGAACAGACATTTCCATGTCAATCAACTTGGTACTCATATCAAGTGGTGGTTTGTCCTTACTACTCAACAGATTAGGTCTGGTATTCTTGAAGAAACTGACATATGACATTTACCTATATACACTCATGCACAGGATTATATCAAAGAAATACCAACTAAACCAGTCTAATATTCACCCAAGTTGATTTTTCTATACTGTACCTTTTGATTATTATTATTATTATTTTTTTTGGGGGGGGGGGTCTCTCGATCTGATTGTTTTGCCACTTGTACTTTTCATTGTCCTCTTGAATGTAATAAAAACACAACATGACCATTGTATATATATATATTTTTTTTACGGAAATGTTAAATGTCATTCACCCATTCACACATTATTAGTAGTGAGCTACATTGTAGCCACAGCTGACCTGGGGCAGACTGATGGAAGTGAGGCTGCTGTACACTCAGCACCACCAGGCAGTCAAATCGGATGAAATGTCTTGCCCAAGGACATAATGACAGAGATGGAGCTTGACCCGGCAACCCACCAATAGCGAGACAAACCCCGACATCCTGACTTACAATCATCTCTAGTAACTTACAAAGAAGTTTAGACTCCATCTTCAAATAGTTTAAGGTAAATCTGCTATCAAACATACAAATGACCGCAGCAATGAGGAGTTAAGTCCAAAAATCAAACAAGCAGGTTTTTCCTGTTTCATTTATTGATTTGTTCCAATAGTTATATCCTGCTAGGCTTGTTATAAAAAAGAAAGAAAACAATATATGAATGTGAAAGTTTTCCCAAGACATCTGAGAACTGGTCCTAAAGAGTCTTAAAATGCTTTTATTCTCTTGGGTTTTCATGAGAAATATTTTCATTCCTTACAAACATCCTTGAAACTACAACAATTGTTTGAGAAAGGCATTGTAGAACCACTCTTAAAGTATTCTGAATATATAATCCCCAGTGTAAAACATGGTGGTGATGGCATCATACTGCGGGTATACATTTTTTTTTTTTTAAGAAAGGTCAGGAAAGCTGATCAGAGTGCATTGAAAGATGACGGAAGCTCTAGAAAATGTGTTTTTTGGAATGACTACTTCCATAAAGTTTTAAAAAATGTATTGAAATCATTATGTTTATTTTGTTACCAATCACACATGTTTATGTCAAGGCTAAGGTATTCACTCACACTGCAAGATATACAGTTAATTAATTCAACAATTAAATTGGTATTGGATACCGGCTGATACACTCAGCCCAGGTATCAGTATTGGATTGGAAAAATACTGGATCGGTGTATCTCTGTTTATGATTATTCAGCATCTCTCTTTGTGCTTTAACATGTAGAAAGCACCTGCCTGCATGAAAAGTCACCTCTAAATAAAAGTTGGTGGATTTTTTATGTACTTTAGTATTGAGGTACTGCCAGTTACTTGAGAACAATTTATGACTACAAGATAAAAACATTAATGATGTACCTCTTTTGTTTTGCTCTTATTTAGGCTGTGAGCTTACATTTGTTGAAGTATCATGACACTATTTAATAAGTTAAAGCGGTTTAAGGAGGTGAAGATGTTGGAGGTAGTGGAACACTGCAATTCTCCGTAACTACCAGCAGGTGGGGCTATAGTTAGGAAGAGACTCGGGAAGACCTACCGCTGGAGGTCTGCTGCCCTCCGCTGGCTGCTTCCCGGTAAATATGCTTTTCGCACTGAGATAAAGAAACCACATATCATGTTGATGAAGGAATGAACGATATTACGTTGTAGCATGAGATAAGCTCTTAATATAACCCCGTAGAAACCATTATAACTCCACCGTGTCGTATATGTGAGCACAGAAAGTGCGACTCAGACGCACTTTTTTTCTTTCCAATCAGCGGGGGAAACAACAGATAACTGCCGCTTCACGTGCGCGAGGGGACGCTGGATTTTCTTTTCCGGAGGAAACGCAGATTTACCCTTTAAATCTGTCCTAATTTCTTAACGCACTTTTATACATTTTATCCATCTCCATCGCTTGTTAGATTTTCTGAGACATAACGGAGGGATGAATAATGTCTCCGCTGCTGCATGTCCGACCAGCCCGTTCAGTTCAGAAGAACACAGGGAGAGTGACAAGGACGGGGAGAGGGAGAAAGAAAGGGGAGGGGAATTGACATTAAAGCAACACAACAAGGAAACTACACTGCAGAGCCTCAGAGACGCCTTCATTTTATGTTTTTGAATAATAGCCGGAGCTAGTGAGGGGAAGTGTGTGAGTGAAAGGCAGCAGCTCCCGCAGAGCTGCAGCTTTAAGTGTCCGCGGCAGAAAGCGGCTTTTTTGGACCGAGCTGGATTTAAAGGCGCTCTCCGTCGCTTTCACAGACATGGGTGAGAATAATGAAAGAGGGCTTTTAATTGTGATTCTGAGTGAAATTAACAGAAGGAGGAGGGGGGCAGCAGCAGCCATACAGGCCTTTTTTCCTGTGGAAAGAGCCTTGTCCTGTAATTGGAATAGGAAACAATAAAACTCAGCACAGTTTAACTGTAGGCCTAATTAATAAAATGCCAATTTAGATTATCAGATAAACGGCGACTCATGGGGTCGCTTTAAGTGAGCTATTTCTGTAGCATGCGGCAGTGAAGAGTGATGCGGGCTGCCATGACACTGAAGTCAAGCTCATTATAACAGTAGGTCAATCCTAATGTGTGAGGATACCCTACTTCGAGATAACTAATAGTCCTGAAAAGTATTTGTACTTTATAACAAGTCATGATCCTTATTTTTTATTTATTTTTTTTACATGTGACCCGATTATACACTCTGGGTTTAACTGTTTCTCTGTGTCCTCAGGATCAGAGCCACCTGGTTCCCCTCAAGTGGTGGAGGATGGAGGTGAGGAAGATGAGGAGGAGCTGAGTGGAGGAGAGGAAGCAGAGTTTAGGTCCAGCACGGGCAGAGGCTCCCTGCTGACCAGGAGGGGCATCACCCTGAGAGTGCTACTGAAGGACGGGCTGGTGGAGCCTGGGGATGGCGTGTTGGCCATTCACTACCTGGTAATAACATCCTAATAACATACCTCACAGCTTTAGAGCAAAGAACATAATCTGACATATAATCCCATCTTCTCCCTCCTCTCCAGGGTAAGAACTTTGTTGGAGACCTGCTGAATGACGGGAAGATCCGATGGGTAGAAACAGGTCAGATCTTCAACTCCCCCAGCGCCTGGGCGACACATTGTAAGCGTCTGGTGAACCCGGCCAAAAAGTCCGGCTGTGGGTGGGCCTCGGTGCGCTACCGGGGGCACAAGCTGGCCCAGTACAAGACCACCTGGCTGCACAAGTATCAACCAAGCGCAGACATGGTGAGGAAAGGAAAGAAGCCCCACCAACTGTAGAAATAAAATTAAACTTCAGAAGCTTAAAATGTTTCTCAACAGATTTATTCTATATATTAAAGTCAACCTTACTATGGATATTTTCTTGCAATCCTAGTAAAGATGAAAATAACTTAAACAAGTTACAAGAATTCCACCTTTATTTTGAGTGCATCTGTTAAGTCAGAGAAAAACAAACATCTGTTGTTTTTAGCTAAATCATTTTTGCATTGATGACCTATTTTAAGCCTCATAATATGTTAGAGTTTATGATGCAAAACAATTTAACAAGGTTATTGGGGCCTATAGAGGAGAAACAGCCAACAAGACACTGTACTTAAATATGGGCACAAGGTCATCCATCTGATCAAGGTACATGGTTCCAGTGAAAGTCTCACTAGAGTTTAGGAAACTCTACAACCTTACTTTTGTGATGGTATCAATCCCAAACCTGCGGTTATTAAGCAAATAGTATCTAATGGTAGTTATGGAAACTAGGTGACTCCAAGATAGCGTTCTTTGCTTCAGAAAGGTATTCAGCCCAGTGGCTAAAATATGATTGGTACGTTTAATCATTTCATATTTAAATGGCAGGAAAACAGATCATGAGTGACTTAATAGATGTTTCTACTACTTTAAAAAAATAGAGTATCAATTTAAAAGAAAGATTTGATTATACCTGTTAGAGAGAGGATGTTTGGAAAACCAACAGTTGTTGAAACTTAACTAACTAACTAACTTCATCAAAACATCAATAAGCTTTTCGCCTGAATATTTCTGTTCAGTTGGTTTGAACATCAGTCCTTGTTTAACATAAACAGTTTGATTTGTGCTTAATCTGGTGGTAAAATTCCTAAGAGACTACACACGGTCGTCTAGCAGACGCGCCTTTCCTCTTCAGGATGCAGAGTTTCATTATTTTCTAGATGGATATTTAGGTTTTAGAAGACTGAAAGCTTTTAATAGATTATCGGCACAAATACGATCCATTTTAATCATCTGTTTTCTACTTTTTTTCTAATGATGCTAGAGCATGGTGAGTGAAGAAGATGATGATGAGGATGAGGAGGAAGGGAAGGCAGCTGTGCAGGCAGATGAGAAGAACAAGAACAACAAACCTGGTTTAAATGGTCTCCTCATTTCTCCTATCATCTCTTTCATCTTAACTCATTCAAAGCAGTTAACATCTTCACTTTGTTGCAGATGTAATGGTCTCGCGTCGCGCCGACAGAGAGAGGATTCCTGTCCGATATTGTACCTTGGGCACCAGGGATGCAGCCAGGTACGGCATGCCTTACAGTGGTATTTTATTATTATTTTTTTGCTTGCTTGATGTGTGCAGGATTACAATGTGATCCTGACTTTGCATTGTCCTCAGAGATCCACACACGCTGGTGGAACTGTCTGCGTTTTCAGCCATCAACAGGTTCCAGCCGTTCAATGTAGCCGTCTCTAGTAATGTTTTGCTGCTAATGGTGAGTGTTGAGGCGCTTAGAAAAAGTGCAGCTGAAAAGTGGTGAAAAGCTTACTGACAAATGTGGATACTTTTTAAGGACTTTCACTGTCATCTGACCACCAGTGAGGTGGTGGGTTACCTTGGAGGGCGATGGGACACAAACACACAATGTAAGTATGATGTTATGGGAAGTGTTAGAAGTAAATGGAGGATTAAATGATTTGAGCTTTGTTACCATAAAAAAAAACGTATCTGTGTTTTAGTGCTGACAGTCCTAAGGGCTTTTCCCTGTCGGACCAGGCTGGCGGACAGAGATACGGCCTCCGCTGTTGAGGAAGAGGTAAAAGCATAAATGAACACACTGGTGAATGTTAAAACAGCTCCTGTCTCTTTAAATATCAGTTAAATTCAGCTGTTGTCTAAATATGAGACAATTCACTGAACAGAAAAGTGGAATCCACATTTTTTTAGAGTTAGCAGCCTCACTGTGGAGCACCAATCCTGCCAAAATAAAAATATTCCTTGTTGCTAACTTTCAAGTGATTATTTATCTGATGTTTTGCGGTATTGCCTACATTTATCAGGTTTCATGATGTTAATTCAACCTTGAGGTTCCTGCAATATGTTTTATCTGTTTAAGAGTTGGAGGATAGTCCATCTGTAGTACTTGCTTTAATTATGAAGGCTCCTTGAAAAACAATGCACCTTCGTCCTCCTTCAAAACGTGTTTTCTTGGTTTGGACGGTTAATAAAGCACAATAAAGTAGCCCGACTAACTGCACTACCTTCTGCTAACTGTACTACTCTAACTCTACTGCCAAAGCTCTAACCCTTCTAAGTTCATTAGCTGGAAGACAATGGAAGCCATTGCTCATAGCTCTATACAGCCAGTCGGACAGCCGCCAGTCGCTACCGACCTCAACCAATAGGAGAGCAGCTGCAGTGGTGAAGCTGTCCCAAAGCCCGCCCCTCTGCTTTTACATCTGCAGCAGCACTTGGAGGAAAAACAGGAGGTGCAAAAATGATTGGCAAAAAAAGGCGGGAATAAATGGCTTAAGAGAAATCTGTTAGATTAGTAAATATATCAGTTATCAAAAAATAAAGAGCACACTAAAAAGAATTAGGAAATAAGCATATTTGAAATATATTTTGGTGGTCAAATAATAAGAAAGAAATAAAAGAATGAAAGGGTTAGAAAACAATAAAACACCAATATATTTTTCTTTTATTTATGTCCCCTTTCTAAAAAATGATTAAATGAAATATACAGGATTGTATTTACAAAACTATTATAGACGGTTCATTTTTTAAAATAAAGAATTGAAATATAAGTGTAAAGAGAAAATAGAACAGTACATTTAAATCTAAGTATGTTTTTATTTTTGAAATGTGTCTATTTTTTATCAGCTTGTTGCATTTAATGATTCACTAATTTAAATTTCAAGCTATTATTTAACAAATGGATTCTATTTATGACTCATTTTTTTGTTTCTTTACGTATTTATAATTATGGCACGATTTGTCCTCCATACTTACCGTACTAGTGTGAATTGAATGAATTGAATCGCTTCATAAACGGCTGTTTGACATAAATGTGCAGCAGTAGTGTAAAGAGTAGGACCTCTGCGTTTGGTGACTTATATTTGTAAATCAAAATGACACATTATAGAGAGAAGGGATGTGATTCCCAGACTGCAAAACTAACATTCTGATTTGATCAGTATGTGAATGAGTGGCACAGCATCACTTCCAGCAAACTAAGTGGAGAATTACTCCTTTGTGCATTTTTCGGACTCCAGATTCACATAACAACTGCTGTTCCTAAAAGAAATGCTTAAGTTTACTCATAAGAAAGGTTTACGCTCTCTTTTTTTTTTTTTTTCAGATCTGTCAGAACCTGTTCATGCGGGGGTTGTCGTTAGTGGGCTGGTACCACAGCCACCCCCGAGGCCCGGCCCTCCCGTCGCTGCAGGACATCGACTCCCAAATGGATCACCAGCTCAGGCTGCAGGGCTCCAACAATGGCTTCCAGCCCTGTCTGGGCATCATTTGTGGTTAGTCATTGTTTTTTAGATGCAGCACTAGTTCAATGGGAACATTACAAAGTTTTTTAACCAATTTAATGAAAAGCTAAATGTAGCAATTAGAAAACGGCTTTCCTGATCTGAGGCTGGTAAATCTGAACTGATACTGAATCTGGTAAATAATATATTGCTGATTGATTAACTGGTCTATCTATCCTCAGACCCTCACCAATTGTCATGAGGTTTGAATCAGGACCCAAAGAATGAGATCCTGGTTAAAAGGTGCCAAAATGAGTTTCCTCTGTTGGGTGGTCTGAATCAGTGGGAGTCGTTGCCTCTCCACTTCAGAAGGGATCAGTGCAGGTGGTTTGGGCAGCTAATTGGGATCCCCCCTGGGTGACTCCCTTTAGATGTTTTCTGGGCATGTCGCACAGGGAGGAGATCCTGGGAAGACCCAGAACCCCCTGAAAGGACTACATGTGTGGAAGACGGTGGATGGACATATGTGATCGGGTCGTATCAAAAAACATAAGTGTTGAACCAGGTTTGGCTAGTTCACTATTTTCTGATGATCTAGAGACAAACAACAACAAGAATATTGAACACACCTGCAAAAAATTTTATTTCACACAGTTAATGTAGTAAAATTCTTAGTGAGAAAAGAGCTTCACTGAAAAAAAAAACAAAAAAACAACAACAGTGCACAAAGACTTTACTCATGCTAATAAAAGAAGACACACTTGGTCAGAGGGCGAGAATCCAGGTTCAGAAAGTAAGAACCCTGTTTACTTTTTCTTCATCCTGTTCACTGAACCAGAGCATCAGTCCCTCGCTAGATATTAATTCTGGAAATCTCTAAGGACTCATAAACCAAAGTGTGTCAGTGGCAGTGGAAGCTGAAAGAGATCCCTCAGATCCTCTGCCTGACATGATGTATAGACACAGTCCACCTAGAATCAAACAAAAATACACACCTTCATATGTTTCAGATTTTATAATTGAGAGCTTCAGCCATTGCTTTCTAGATTTGGCAGAGCAGCCAAATGTAGCACTAACCCAATGAAAGGCAAAGGAACAGGAGCTAGGGGCTACAATTTACTGGGACTAATCTCTGTTCAGGCGTTTTATTTTTTTCTCTGGACCATGACTGTCCAGCCTTTGTCTTTGCAAAGATGAACATTGATCATTATCTGATTTGAATCCAGGAACACACCCAATCATTGGTAAGAAATTCCCCAACAAGAAATGATGCTCTTGAACAATTTTAAAAATGGGCATTATTTCTGCTACTCCTTACAATTCTTGGAAGAATAGACACTGCTCAGACATTTGGAATATATATTTGAGTGTTTTAAGAACCTCTGATTAGTCATCTATTACTTTGTGTTTCCATGGAGTACAACACAAACTGCGGCAAAGACCAGCATGTTATGGTTGCAGACTCTCCTTACTTTTCCCTGTTATTGTTACCATTATTATCTCTAACTCCAGTGCTTAGAGCTTCATCTTGTCTTTAAGGCCACTCCCAAACTGCCAGCAGAACACATATAGTCCTCATTTAAAAGGTAGAACAAACCAGTTTTGGAAATTTTATCCATTGCTCGTGCAATCTTTGTAGATCACAAGAGACACATCCATTGATTGCATCTTTTTAGCACTTTTTATTTGAAATCCTTGGAGATCAGGCCCATAGAGATGACTGAACTCTAGGGACATTAACTAGAACCATAGGCTTTGGTCAGATGATACTAAAATAGAGCATACAATGTGACCCATGATCTTAAAGCAGGAGGATGATCCAACCATATGACCACTTGAACACAGAAATAAAAAAAAGCTGTCAGTTCCTTTCTGTGATGCAGCCTTTTTGAAATGTATTGGAAAACAAAATTGTGAACAGGGAGCTTTCCGTGGTATTAATGGCAGTAGTACCAAGTATGCCACTGGGGATTTCGTCAATAGAAATGTTTAATGTATTCTTCAAATGTATGAACTCAGTGAATGTACTCACGTGAGAGATTTGATACTTATTTATATCTTGAAGATGTAAATGTGACATAAAGTCATCTTGAATTTTGCTTTTGTTCTACAAATTTCATGTTTTTCAAAAATTGAACCAAAAATTGATTCGCTTGAAATGTGATATTTGCATACACCTTAGCACATGAAAGATGTCATTGTTTTTAATTAAAAGAAACTCAATGTTTACTGTTTAGGGTTAGAATTACCAATTGTGTGTAATTATTGGGTTTAAAATTCATCGGGTGTTAGAAACTAGCCACTGTGAGACAGACTTCCTACAATGACTGATGATTTATGTAAAGGAGGAAGAGTTGCTTCATTCTTGCTTTATAAATAAACAATTTTTGTCTTAATGTGACATTTATTTTACTTAATATTTAATTCAGTAACTTGACTGCTTTTTATTGGTGCCTTTCAGGTCCATATTACCATGGAAACCAAGGTGTGGCATCTACAATAACACCTTTCTGGGTCGTACCACCACCTGAGGTCGGAAAAAATAAACTTTCACTTCTCACCTTCTTGTTTTGTGGTTTGTCATGTGAGTCTTACTATGTTCACTGGGGAAATTAGAAACCTTTGTGCTCATGTTTCTCATCATGCCGCCCCCTCCCCCTATCTGTAGCAACGGCCTAATGACTACGGTATCCCTGTTGCTGTGGAGGTCACTTATGTTCAGGACAATTTTCTCACAAGCGATGTCCTCAATGAGATGGTACTGATTATGCACACTCATGAAATTAAAGCCAAACCCCTGAAGGTCGAGCAAGGAAGGGCTAAAGACATTCACATTTCTTCCACAGATGCTTCTGGTTGATTATTACAGAACGGCTCCCGATCTGGTCCAGTTCAACCAGTACTGGTGTCCTGAGACGACCATGATGGACAAGATAAAGGTAAAACCACTGTAAGTCAGAGACTCTCTGTCAAAGGATGCGTTCCCAGCTGCCATAACGTTTTGGTCTCTGCAGGGCTCTCTGAGCTGCCATGCCCCCAAAGACCAGGCCTACTCTCAGATCTTGGAGCACGTCTACAGCCAACTGAGCACCACGAACTGAGAGATCCGCTCTGCACGTGTGACCTGACCTCCAGCTGTCTTGAGTCGCTCCATTTCAAACAGCTCAACTGACCTGAATGGTCTGATGCTAGTTCAATTCTGCTTGAAAATACAAAGATAGATGCCCCGAATGATCTCCTGCTTGAGTGTTAATTTCCATATAGGATTAAAAACAGACTTTCAGAGCTGGACAGATGCTAGATATGTGAAAGTAGTCGCTTTTTGTAGTTGTGTTGTATTTTATGAGGAGAGATGTACAAATCTAAAAAAAAAACACAATCCCATAAAAAAAAATCAGATGTAACTGGACACTATAGTGTGGAGTGCTTTTAAAAGCATGGACCTATATTCCCCATCTGTGACTTAATCAGAACGTGTGCTCGGATATGAACAGATATAGATGAATAACCCTGATAAATGTCTTTATAGACTCAGTCAGTGGGGGTAGTCGTTGTCAATAGTAGTGTAGAGCATCCACCTGCAATGTATGCAATATTATGTGTTTGACCCAAACAGTTCTCTGCAGCAGAGCCGGTTTGGGCTCTTGGGGTCATATTGAGGAGTTGCGGTGCGAGTACTTCCACTAGTTCAACAAAACAGGTGTGTGTTTGTGTGTTAGGGGCACTGTGTTGTGAACATGCCCATCTGCTGTCCTTTTCTTAAGAGTGAAATATGGGCACTCTTTAAAACAGGTATTTGCTTCCTCCTGAACTGTACTGTATTTATTAGTAACTGTTGACTGTGTGGTTTACATGTGTGCAGACAGAACTATGCCTTAAACCTGCTGATCGATGACCCACTAAGTATTAAATTATACACACTGGAACCATTAAAGGATGAGTAACTGCTTAGTTTTAAGTTACTGTTTAAGTTTTGCCACATTACAGTCAATGACCTTAATTTTTGTACTGTTTCTATGGGGTTGACCAACATAAAGCAGCACATTAAAGAGTGGAGTGAAAAGCATACATAGTTTGGGTTTTTTTTTTTTCAGACCCATTCTACTCTGATGCCCCCCCGAGTTAAACCCATGGTAATTAATTGGCTTAAATGATCCACCAATAACTAAAGGTACTGTGGGTTATATAGTTTTTTAGTTTTGGTCATTTTACACAGAATTAACTGACAAAAAAACACCTGCAGCACAGACTGAATAAAAGGGTTCTATAAAGTAACGACTACTATAGAATACTAGTGCAACCCATGTGGTTTTAATGTAAAAAGCAAAGAAAAAAAGTTCATCTTCGAGTTTAATAGTGTATGTTTTGTTGTTCAGTCAAAAATTATTTAAAAAAAGACTGTTTGCAGTTGTATCAGTAGTCTTTAAAGCCTTTGAATACTTATGTAGTCATCACTAAAGTGAAAACAAAACCATTTAAACCATTGACTTAAAACAAACAGCATTTACATTTTTTTTGTCCTTTATTTTATGTAAGAAGTTGGTAAACAGGAAATGAGGAGGAAGCACTTACAAATATTGTGGTGATAAAAAAAAATATTGCAGTTAAATTCTTTATGCATAACAAACATTAAATGAAATCTAAGATACATACATACAATGAGTAACATAAGTCTACATGCAAAGATTACGTGAAATGTTTTAAGGTCTTATATAAAAAAATAACACTATAGAAATTCATAGCAATTTATTGCAGTTTAAGGAGAATGTAAGACTGGTTAAACAAATACATAGCCCTTTAAGAAAAGGTATGCCTTTAAAACCAATGACGATATGAATCTAAATAGAAAGAAAGCAGTTTCAATGGATCTTCTTATGAGATCGTTGAGCAGTCTGAACACGTCCAGGAAACTGTCTGTAGTGTCATCCGTGTGAAGAAATACACACGTGCATGTAATAACATGAAAAAGTGCCAATGGGTAGAAATAAAAGTAATATCTATAGAGAATCTGAGTAAACTAGTTCATTTTGGTTCTTCAGTCCCTCGTTTGTAATCCAAAGGCACTAAAACATGCATGTCGGACTCTTGACTAATGTTATCACAGCACCTTTTATGCCCTTTAGTTTTGAAGTATATACAAACATTGAACTGCATCATGGTCAGAGATGTAAACGTATCGGATCATGACCACAGGCAGATGGAAGAGTCAGGAGGCAGGATGGAGATAGAGGGAAGGGAATAAAACACAAACCCTCTGAATGATTATAAAGCACAAAACATTCACAAGTATAACTCCACAGACATCCTTTACGATATAAAGGTCAATTCTTGGTAACAACTGCTGCCCGTGCTCATCCAAATGGAAAACGGTTTTTACTATCATGCATCCCTTGATGTTTTCCGTGTTTAAACTATCCTCCTGCTCCCACTCTTAGCTGTGAAGGTTGATGAAGACTGTGGGTTTGGACGGTTCAGAACAAGAAAGCCAGCTCTGTCTGAACAGTCAGCCTGAGACGATAACACATCTGTCAAGTCCGATTCATGGTTAACGTATAGAATTACAGGTCCAGACTAGGATCGAGTTCACATTCTCTTAGACATGAAGACAGATAGTAAAAGCAGGACAGTTAGTGGTGAATATAAAAGACTAGTCCGCTGCCAGCAGCGTCAGCTATTCAGGCACAACATGAATTCAAACGAGAAAAGGGCTCCGATAAAAGGTTTCAAAAAAAGAAAACAAGTTGAACATGCTAAAATACAAGTCAAAAACTACAGGAATTTATGGCTGTGTTATAGGGTCATTGGTGGACAAACGGACACTAAATATGTTTGCATTTTACAGACTTTTTGGCTCTGCCTCCTCAACTGAACACACTGAAAACTGTGCAACCTCGGCATTTTCCTTTGGGTCTGTGTATAAAGTTAAGAGTAAGTCTGTGTTAATCTCATTTAACCACCGATCCACAGTTATGTTTTCTCCACTGACGTAACCAGTCTGATTCCTGAAAACTGAAGGTATAAGGACAGAAACACTGGAAGCAAAGGTAGTTACAGTCAAATCTGTTGGCTGCTGATCCGCCATGACTATACATCCAGGAGACAAAAAACAAAAGGTGAAGCCAAAACTTTAAAACTGTCAGAATCAGATCCTGTGCTAATATAAAATTATTCTTGAAATACAGCAAAGACAACGATATTTATCTAATGTTTAATTTCAATTTAGTAGAAGTGAAGTAATCCCTTATCTTGCCAGAAGGTGGCAGCAAGGTACGCACTGTTTAGCTCCGATGGTATCATAATTACTTTCCGTTTTAAAATAACATTCAGTCAAGTTCACATGAAATTCACTGAGGTTTGAGCTGGCATCTATAACAGCTACTCTGGTTAATGTTAGATCGATCATCTACCCGACTCATAAAGAGACTGCTATTACAGAGAAAAAAACCCCACAAGGATCTGTGTATCCACTTGTTTAGAAGAAGACTTAAAATCCTCTGTCACATATTTGAGATGAAAAATTTATTGCCCATATATCGTCATCAGTTAGTCCCCGTAAAATTTTTTCTACTGTCCAATGAAGGATAAAGATGTTTTGTCACAGTCCTAGTCTGGATGGGTTTTACTTCTCTGAGAAAAAAAATAAGTCGTCTTCTAGTCTGATATCATATCCAGATGTTGTGTTTACAAAAAGTGCTCTGGTGATGACGATGAAGCTCAAAGTGAAACTGAATCCTCTGCAGACCCTCTCATATCTTCACTTTTCTTCTTCACCACAATGTTTCCACCTCTTAACTGCCTTCAGCGCTCTCTTTGTTTTAGTGTGGCAATGGAACAAGGACCTCGACGTAGTTGAGAGGGAAGAATCCTGACTGGCCGTTCAGCATGCCCTCGTACCAGTTTTCATCGATCTGGTTGGTCAGGATGATGATGTCGCCTTCGTGGAAGCCCAGCTCCCCCTCATTCTCTGGCTCAAAATCATACAGGGC
Source organism: Jordanella pulchra (assembly GCA_034780135.1). Taxonomy (NCBI): domain Eukaryota; kingdom Metazoa; phylum Chordata; class Actinopteri; order Cyprinodontiformes; family Cyprinodontidae; genus Jordanella; species Jordanella pulchra. The sequence goes on from JAUZNJ010048157.1 coordinate 23,802, forward strand.
CTTGCAGCTGGGCTGCTCTGGGGCTGATGAGAACAAGAAAAATAGAAAGATGAAAGAAAAAAAAAACTGTTCCAGAGCAGTTCCTGTTGAACAAAAAATAGGTCACATCTTTAGCAGGATACTTCAAATGTGGATGTTAGTGTGACATGGATGCAGATTTCACACAAGTGAAGGAGATCTGGCAGGATGATAGATTTAACAAACATTCCTGAAAACTAGAATCCTGTAGGACTGCCCACGTTCTTCACTTGGTCTCCGTCTCTGTGACCTCACACAGATCAGCAGTGATTTACACACAAACAAACTAGGCTTTTTAGCAGCCAAACAATTTCTCATTGTATCAAGTTCACCCAACACACTGCTGGGTAGGCTAGAGACAGGGAGAGCATTCGGATTTACTCAATACAGTATCAGTTCACTGGGGAAGAGAAATAACACTAAGCAGTTCCCCTTAGGATGGTGCTAAAACACATTTACAAATACAAACATGGTTTACATTTTTAAAAGGCCACGAGTTAAACATCACAAAGAGGGGGATCTATTTGGAAAACATAAATGCATCTATAAACATCTGATCAATGATCCATGATAAGAAACCCTTGTGACAGCCTCATTTTTTCTTAGGATCTGTTTCTGTTAAGGTGTTTGCTGCTCCAGATCAGCTGTGGCAATAAGCCTGAGTAGGAGCAGCTGGTGGATCTCCCTGGGGGTTTAAAAGCTGACTGAAGACTGCCCTCTCTTCTTATTATCACACCTGAGCCTTGTTTCAGAAAGAACTGTTTGTAGAAAGGAGATAACTCCAAGTAGTTCTACAGAAGTGGCTTCAGCTGAGACTGACACCTGGAGAAACATCAGACATCTCAGCCCAAAGGAGCACAGTCATAGTGACTGACGGCTAAGATACTGAGAAAAAGAATCAACTACCAGGCCTCTGGTAGAGGACCCAAGTTTGAGAGGATTAGGCCATCCACCCCACCCAGGACTAAGAAGGGGCGGGGGGGGCAGTACCTAGATTCAAAATTTTACATCTATTTCTTAAATATTTATTATAACCATAATCTAATAACCAAAATGTAAAGTGTAGCGAGCCATGTTTACACTGTCCATGTTTCATACGTTACATGTAGAAAACAGTGATAGAAAAATGCTCCCACATGAATTCTCAGTGCTTGCTGAAAATATTAAAATCTGATATCTTTATTAAAGATATTCCTTTGAACACAATAAAACTTCCAACAGGTTCTTCCAGAAAAGGAAACAATTTCCAACACTTCTTTGTGTAGATCTCAGCCTAAAAGTGGGAAATATTTAGGGTTGCTTGAGGGAGTAATTTGTTGTCATAATGTAACTCGGAGTAAAGCTTTCAAGATTTCTCAAAGTAAAAAAAACAGGCTATGCTGGACAGAGGAAAACCTACTCCTTCACGTTTACCAGCATCAATCGAGACGGATCTGTAATAAATAACTGTTTTATTTAAATTCATATCTCAGTGAGTCTTCAATCACAGTCACTAAGTCCAGCCATTAAACCCTATATGCATATCAAGCCAGGACAGACAGCCTCTCTACATGAGTCCTGACATAATAATCCAACTGAGTCATGCTTTGCTGTAAATAAGCAGAAAACTAAATGCTAATCTTAAAAACATGTCAAACATAGCTTTATGGAAGTGCCCAGTATCAAATCTACGAGGTTTTACTCTACACCTAAATAACTGTGGGGAACTTCCACAGCAAAATAAAGCCACCAGACCTTCAGAATGAATAAACACAAATATTTGAAAACTATGTAAAGCATGATACAGCACACTGTATGTATACACATTTATCCCCTTCATAATCAGAGTTTAAAAGGAATCAAAACATTCCCAGCTCCTGTCCATCTAGCTGTGAAGCTGGCTGGTGTATGAAGCTAACTGGTGGCTATACTCTCTGTAGTGAAGGGACACTACAGTTGACAGGTTAGTGTTGCCATGTTGCCAAATTTGGGGACTTTTTAGACCTCTATAGCAACTTATTTTATTTTGTAGAAAAAAGCGATTAGAGACAAATCCAGTGACTATTCTCCGTTTTTGGCAAGTTTAGAGTCACATGAAAGCATCAATCCTTCTATCGTTACTGTTGTTGTCTCACAGGCAGCTGCCTCGTTCTGTGGTCAGAGCAAAGAGACCTGCTCCATTTTTTCCACAGTTAATGTGTAACGCATGTGCAGAGCTGGAGCTGATTTCACTGTGGATCACAAAGCAGGACATAAATATACTGTTATATAGTTTTTAATCGAGTCTCTTCTGAAACTTTCGCACTGAATTAATTACCTGATTACCACACAGCTTGTATCACTTATTGCCCTCATAATGCGTGTACCTCTGATAACCATCTTTTTGGTAAAATTAGCTGTATGGAGAATGGATTCAGGCAATCTATCAATGTACATTTTTCAATAGAGAAAGGCTAATGTATGCTACATTTTAATGTCAGTGAAGTACTAAATTATTTTAGTTTTGATACAGATAGTGTATGACCCGTTGCCCACCACCTTAATTGAAAAAAAAAAAAAAAATCCTAGAGGAAACCATGCATATGCATTGACTTTAAAAGCAACCCACATTCTCATTTAACCACCATTACACACAACACTATTGCTTATATTTTAATCAATTTCCCCAACTTGCTCCATGAGCTTCATCATCTCAGTTACTAAAAGTCAGCAAGTGATACAGATATTGTGGGTCGGAGTGGTTAAGACCTTCCAACTGCCTAAATATGTTAATAATTAAATACCAGACACTTGAAATACAACAATCTTCCAAATATTGTGATATTTCACAACCTGCTGTTTAAAATCCTTCTATTATTGAGCTCTTACAGACAGGATCCCATTGTTTGACACAGCAAGGTCCTGTGGGATAATGTTTACTAGTGGTTGTTAGTTTTTGCAAATAGATGCAGTAATGTAGAAATAATTGCTTGTACTTGCAAGGTTAATTCAAGGTTTAACTTAGAGGAATTTTTAAATGAAAAACTGTCAACAAACCACCAGTGTGCTGCAGATGGAGAAGTCTGCTGGCTCAGCAGGGCCTTCTTTGGTGTGTTGATACCATTTTTTTGCACACATTTCGAGATGTAGAATTTGCCTTGGATGCCAAAAAAAATAAAAACTGGGGTGAGAATTACTATGGCGGTGGGTGTGTGCCTTACAGCTAGAAGAAAGTAGTGAAAACAGCAAAGAAAGTTTTTTTTCTTTTTATGGTTTCCTTATCATTGGTGTTTTGAAAGTAGGCTGACAGGAAATGGGGCTGAGGGAGAGGGGGGAGCCATGCGGCAAAGGTCAACAGGACGGGACTCAAACTCCAGACAGCAGCATCTAGGACTATGGTACACAAAAGATTAGTACACTCTGTATATACCACTGCAGTGTAGCACAAAAAAGAATAAAAGGTAAAACTGTGTCCTCAGTTTAGCGCTGGGCGACCTGGATGCTAAAGCTTTAAAAGTCTGATCTTTAAAGATTTTAAATAAAAGCTGCAAAATTATGCATAAGGTTTTTTTTTTTCAGAAAGTGCAATAACTGGACGTGTTGCAGGTGATCTACAAAGATTTTGGCGCAAATGTTAAAACTTGCAATCAGTTATGTTCCACCTTTTAAAAGTGAGCAGATTGCATGTTATACAGGAGGTTTTCAGGGTGACCCTGCAAAAAATATTGGTTCTAAACCATGGAGATTAAAGTAATAATGATAATAAATAAATAACAATCATAGTGCATCTCAAACAGCCTATCTCAAAGTGCAACCAACAAAACCGAAAAAAAAAGTCAACAAAAAAACTAGAACCTTGCAGCTGGGTTTTAGTTCCTGACAGTCCACATATATTTACATGCAAACAGTGTCTCTCTCCATTCTCTGGCTTTTTACTGGGGCTGGGTTATATGACTTACAAATCCCTGAATGTTTGCAGCCAGTGGTATCACACACATAGCTAATTTATATTTTATTAGTAAACATCTAAGAACAAAAAGAGATGAACTGATGTCACTCTGACAAGAAATGGATAGGTGAAAAAAAGAAAATTCAATCCAGAGGAAACAAAAACAAAATCTTTATAAACTTTAGACCTTTGAAAAGATTGATTAATCACCTTTTTGTACCAAGCCATGCCTCCTTTGTGGTAACAGTAACCGCAGCTATTTCTGCTTTTCAGTTTTCACCTGACTTCATAATTGCCTAAAAAAGATGCTAAAACTGTGACCATAGTTTAGCTTCAGATCTGGAAAAGCTCTTTGCATGAGGTAAATGTTTACATGTTTATCCTCAACCCATGAATTTGCAGTTTAGTCATTAGAATATGATTTGCAGACACAAAAAAATAGTTTGCACACACTGTCAATCAATTCCCCGCTCCTTTAAAGATCTGTCCTGCAAGTAGAAATATGTTTGCACCTGTTTTAAGATGCAGAAACCTTCAGCCCCAATGAGTGGTGGAAAAATGAGGATGAGGGCTGGGAGGAATAACTGCATGTAAACAATGCCATCACTACAAGATTAGCCAATAACATCTCATGCCATGTTGTCCTAAAATCTATCAATCCAATTTTCTATTACTGATTCTTTTTTAACATTCTGGTCTTCTGATTTAAGCTGATTCCACTTTTTTCTTTGAAAACTAAATATAAATTTTCTTTTTAAAAATGTTCCGAATCAGTAGTAAAATTAAAAAAAAAAAAAACAAACTAAAACAGCATTTTTAGCCCAAAGTTGAAAACGTTTCTCTCTCCATGCAACTTAAAAAAAAAAAATCAAACAAACAAAAAAAAAAAAACACAGAAAAATATAAAAGATTACAGAATACAGGATAAATGAGCAATAAACGGTCAATCAGATTTCTGTTCATTGCACAAAAGTGTTGCATCTTAAGACATCCACTTTAAAGAAATCTATTTAAACCAACAAAGCAACAGCCATCTTCGGTGTAATAAGTTAGCAATTTGCTCTACTACCATTACTAATTGCAAGCATCAGTCTCTGTGTCCTTTGGATGTTTTTTTTCTAAAGAATAGTAGCTACTAATCCACCATGTTAGGAGATAGATTTGGACTTGCCAACAGGATTGAAATATAGTGATTTTAATATAAACATTTTTACTTTTGGTGTGTTTCTTTTTTTTAACTAGAAGCTAAATGTCTCAATTTCATTATAGAGGTTTTTATCTGCAATAATAAAGTCCACAACAAAACAGTTATGATGTATATGTTAATATTAAAAAAGAGGTTAATGGCACAGAAACATACCCTCAGACACTAACACTGGATCAGAACCGGGTTTTGTATCAGGGGTCTCGGACTAAGTAGCTGCAAACGGGTTAGAAGGGATCTTTGTTATATTTGGTACATTTTCTCAATGATGCTTAAATCATGCATTAAAATAAAGATTTAACTTTAACATTAAGAGAACCGTTAGTGCAGGTAACC
>JAUZNJ010048168.1:0-31416 GCA_034780135.1 Jordanella pulchra
TATATATATTGTATACCAAACAAACAACAAATAAAATGGTAAATCTGACATAAAAACAAATCATGTAATGACTGTAGAGCTATAATAGGCTATTCTAACCACAGAACGGCTGGAGGTGAAGGTACACAGCGATGACCTGCTCTGATAGCATTGTATTAAATTAGAATCAGGGCTAACAGGATGTGAGAGTTGTTGGTACTTCCTGTCCAGACTTGAGACTGCTGGAAATTGTCTGGCTTGGTTACAGCTTTTTCATGTTTGCCTGCTGGCTCGAGGACACATCCAACAGGCACCAACATTGCTTTAAACTTAAACATACAGAATGTGTCATCAGAATGGCTGAATATTGTTCATTTAGGAAAAATCTCAGAATCGTAAAAGAAAAGCAAAATAATTAAAAGAGATTTGAAGAAGCACCACTTGGTTTTCCTATCAAGCAGTGATCCTGCTTACGTTAATTGACTGATTCTTTTTTCTCTTTTCATACCAGACTGTGAACTACTTACAGTTTTTTAAGGCTTTCATCATTTCCTTTTCCAAGCCTGTCTTCTTTAAACACATGATAATGCTTCCATTTGTCCAAGCTGTCAATTTCTTTTAAACTTTCCCATCATCTGAGGTTTTCTCTGTGCAACATGTGGCTGTCTCCATGGTGACAGAACCTCTACCTGTAGCCTTTCTGCCATTCATGCAACCCCAACGAGGCAATTTCCTCCAAGGTTCAACTCTTCAAATTAAAAGTCAGTAAAAGGCATCACAAAGGGCATGTATTCTCAAACCATTATGGTCACTTCAGAAGATTTGTCAATGGATCAAATTTGTTTCTTTCTAATTTTTTTGACAGATTGTGATTTTTTGCGATGTCTTTACCTATTTAAATGATTACCAGCTACATTTATCTGTGTAATAAGATCCATATGCTGCCTTTCATCTTTAGCCTTTTAACAAAGACAGACTTTCCAGCTGGTGGATGTTACTAATATCTCTGTGTCGACTTTAACATTTGGATTGAACAGAGCAAAGAAAATAGTTGGCCAAATGGAAGAAATGTAAAAGTAGAAGGAAGTGGAAAGCACAGAGTTTTAGCACCATTACCTCCAAGTATTCATATACTTTAGTGAATAAAATCTATTTAGGAGAAACTGTAACACTGGATAAGGAGGGTGCTCTGGTCATAAAAGACCACAGTTTGTATTTAACTTGCTAAACACCAACAGCCTGATCCTCAGAAGGTTCCACATCTTAAAAGAATTGCAAAAATGTTTTTATTTAGAGAGCAGATCTTTAAAGAAGACACAGTCATTTGTGTTTACAAATCAGCAGATGTCGCATGCCAACCTTTTTTGAGTGTATACCTTCGTCAATATGCAGATCATATTCTAAAGGACAAACCGAAACAAAGGGTGTCAATCAGCAGAGAAAGTCAACTTTTGAAGTTTTTTCTCCTATTTTTCATATTTAACATAAAATGTATTTATTTTCAGTTGATCATTTTTTAGTAGATGTTTTAGATAGCCTGTCAGTGTGAAATCTACTATACTAAATATAGTGCACTTCACTAGCACAATATTTTACTAAATATGGTAATAATTATTATAAATATGAATAATATTTTGTACTGTCATTTTAATTCTTTCGATAATTAATATAATAACCTCTATGGTTCTGAACCTCATCTTTCTTTTAGGGCGACTCTCAAAATACCTTTTGTTCAATTTAATAAGTTTGAGTGTCTTAAAATTTCCACAGTAACCTTTGTGGATCGCCAACAGCACCTGCAATTAAGCACTAATTTTATGGATTATACTGTGTAAAGAGCAGGCTTTATGTGATGAAGAAAAATATTACTGTTCATCAACCAAACCCCTGATTTTATAAACAAACATTTCTACGAAATCAGTTAACAACAGATGTAATGATATGAAACACAACTTCCACAACCAATGTAGTTATTTCTTTCCATTTTTAGTTATTCTTTAGCTTCTTTTAGCACTTTCATGCAAATGTTTATCTTTTAATTACATTTCTGTAGAAGATTTCAAGACCCAATTCTGGTTGATCAAGTATCCCAAGTGGGGTCACCGTGACTGTGGAAAGCAATGCATTAAAGGAACACACCATGCTCTCTTCAGTATTTAGAGGAATTAAAAAAAACAAAAACTTAAGGATAAGTAAATTAGTAAAAGTAAACCAGTGAAGAGACAATGAAATTTCTGTCTTTTGCCTGGAAAATATATCAAGGTTTCTCCTTTTATTTTGCCGGCATCCCATAAAGGAACAGACTGTTTTCTCATCTTACCACTTGGCCCTCTTACTGCAGATGTGATTTTCCAAAAATGTGCTGGTGGAGCACTTTTAAACAGAGCAATAGGTATCCAAGGATCAGCACTCCTCTGTATGTTCCTGTTTTCTTTAGTGTTTGGCTTAACATTATTTCCCTGTTCTTATGTCCACAGCGATGCTACTCCATCTTTTAGGAGTATAAGTAACCATTTAATGTCCAACCTATTTAACTGCATGCCTTTCACCCTCAGATAATCTGTTGACCATCGGAGAAGTCCAATGATGTCATCTTTATCTCTGTATCCCTTCCTGCTTTAGTGCCTTCAGCATAGTGTAGCTGAATAAAACCATGTCTTTATTCTTAAAAACATTATATTAATAATATTAGGTTTTCTACATTTAAGAAGCCTAAATGCCCACCACCACCACCACCACCACCACCACACACACACACACACCTCCATCTTTAGATTAAGTTTTTTGCTCTCATGTCAGCTCTGCATCACCCTCATGTTCACATTCCTGGGTATGGTGTTGGCTACAATAATATTGTCTCAGTTGCATGTCGGTGGTCCATATGATCTTCAGCTTTGGACTGTATGTAACCATTTTCAGACTGTGCTGCTACTCAGGGGGGTAAAGCTGCATCCATTGCTCAGACTGTCCTGCAGGTCATAATTAACCTGAAACAAAGCATTGGCCTGTGACAAATAGACTGTAACTCTACACTCCTCCTCCTCCTTTCTGCTTAACAAGGCCCAACATGGCTGACTTAGAGTGGTCTGCCTCACTGGGATGTTAATGAAGCCGTCCTGCATGTCAAACCCTGGAGCAAAGAAGGGGGGAAACCCATGGATCTATGGATATTAGAAAAGTAGAAGAGTTTGAAAAGCTCTGGAACTACAAGGAAATATTTATCTTAATTGCATTAAGTATTGTAGCCCGAAGCCAGAAGGAGGATGGTGATATCGTTCTGCAGTCACATGTGGGACAGTTATTTATACTGCAGCTGCAATGACAAACAGTTGGAGTGCTCGGAGTGAAATAGTTGTGAGAGCACATCAAGGACAGCTGCCTGGTCAGCTGGTTGCACAATGAGGTAACTAGCTGATTAGGTTCATTTGTTCAGGCTGTTTAACTTCAGATAAGCTGCTCTACAGACCACTTTGTAGAGCTTAGATAATGTTAACTTCTTTAACTCTGCGATTTACTGTTCTAATATTTCTTATCCATAAATTAGAGATAACATAACCGTTTTACCCATGCAAACTGTTTTAACACAATAGTCATCACTGTACTTACAAACGGTAACACTTAGTGCTAATCAGACTGTATGATATAGTGACTAATAGAATAGATAGTTTAAAAATTAATATTTGTAAAAACATTAACAGAGATATTATTAGGTAATATGAAAACATGAACAACTCACTTGTGTTTTAGTGAAGTTCACAGCTTATCTGCTGCATTTAACTCAATAATTCCTAAAGCTGATTATAATATTATAAAGATAATATTTAGCAATTGTAACGATGCTAATAGGTTTCTATCAGGAACACTAACACCTGAAGTACACCTAATGTTAAATATTATTCAGGACTTTGCCCAAAAGATAACTAGATGCCTAAATAAATAACTTAAAAAAAAAAGCCAGCCCCTGTGCACAGAGCCTGTCAAAGTCTCCTTATACAACTTAAATGATTATATATGTTATTATGTTAGCTATCAAGAAATCCTGAGTCCTGAGCTGCTGTGCCTTTCCCCTAGTGAGACACGCATCACAAATACCTGCTCAGCTTTGTTACACACATGCTTTCTATTTATAAAAGCAAATGCCACATTTACAGATTGTGCCTTAGATGAATAGGAAAGAAATCATAGCTCTGATTTCATTTGAAAATCTGCTCCTCAGCTCACAATGTTATTTGATGGGGATCTTTTTAGGCACTTTTCCAGTATTTTATCCTCCAGCAGACCCAAGGCTGACTTCACTGCAACGTTACCCATGCCTTTACACAGCTATTTAGGGGTATGTTTGATTCTCCACCACCTTGTAAACCTGATGAATGGCCTTGTTTTGGGCATCACTCAGGGCTAGCCAAGCTCAAACTGGCCAATGTCAGTAATTGGATTTTTCACTTTATCTGTTCTTATTTACTATTTTTTGACTTAAAAAATCTATACTTCCACAGTCTCTTTGTTTTTTTCATAAGATAAAAGTATCAAATTCAAGTCGTTGAGGGCCAGTATCTCTTAACTTATACCTCTGTCCCTGAGTCAAACATCTGAATCACATAATTAGATAATTAGCAAGACTCTAGAGAACTGCATTATTCATTTATTATTTATTTATTCATTCAGTCCCCTTTCATTTTATAACAAGACGATTTATAATTGTAGTGCAAAGTAATTAAAGCTTAATATTTTGTGTTTTTCTTAAATAGATAATATTTAAAATAACTTGCTATATGGATGAAATATGAAAAAGGGTTTTAATATCAAGTGATGATAGAGTCACTCACAAAGGGCTGGAAAGTGACGTCGACAGCAACCGTAGGAAAACAGAGTCTAACATGAAATCTGAATTTTTTTCATATATTAATAGATTTGTTTACTGATTTTAAAAAAATATTTAAGGGACTATTTTCTGGTAATCCAAGATACTCTTGAATACCTAAACCTTGAAATTTGTAAAGATTATGAAAATACTAAAGTCAACAGTTTGAACTTTACATATTTTGTTGGAGTTACCACATAATCTCATCCTCCCTATCATCCTTTATTCCTTTCGTTTGTACTAATTGTAACATAAAAATGTGCACAGATGCTCCCCCCGTATTTTAACCACAAGTATGTTAACTGGGGCTGACTTCGGTCTCTGTGCATTAGCTGCACATTCCAGCGGTGCAGATAATGGGAAGCACTATTCAAAGCTATTTGCGGCTGTGCTGCGGTGTGTTTCACCAGATTCCAACATTAGCTGGGGTTTTAACTTTGGCGGATGAAGGATGCAAAGGGAGTGAAGGTCTGATGCTTTGTCTCCATTGGTGTCTCAAATCTGCCTCCCTACCTTTAACATCCCCTCTACTGTATCTCTTAAGCTGAACACCAAGGGGAAGCTTGTTTATTTGCTTTCTGCAGGTCTTACCTTTTCACCTTTCTGTTATCTGTATGCTACACAGCTACACTAGCCATGCTGTACATACATGTGTATTTCCAAGGCAGTTGGAGACTTTTTGTTGGGAGGGGAGTAGTGACACAGAGCGACAGCAGGGAAACTTCCTCCTCCCCTGCTAACAATAAAAGCAAACAAGATAATCAGAGTCAACACTCCATCCAATCCTGAATTCATTCATACAGCGGACAGGGCTATCCCGCTACAGAAGTGTTAGAGCTGCAGTGAAAAATCTGTGTGCATCTGTGTCTATTGGAGGGTGGCGGGAGGAAAGGATGCAGATGTGCCCTCACTAACCCCCTTAAATGGCTCTAAACTTTAACGCTTCACTAGCCATGTCTACTTTAAGAGCCCTTATTATCCCTCTTTACAATCTGAACAACTTTTTTGCAAGAATGTGGCAGCTGAAGCTGTTGACAGTTTAACCTCAGGCTCCGTTTATTAGCTGTTCTGAAGGTTTTAATCACAGATCATGATTCCTATTTGCAGGGAGAATTGGTTTGGATATTTTCAAATACACCTTAAAGGCTTTTTTTGTTGTGGTGTTAAAGTAGAGGTTTATAGTCCACTCTCAACTATAAAAACTACAAACTATTTCGGCTGATGGCATTGTACGATTTAGTGAACCATGCTGCTAAGCAATAAATTTTAGCTTTGTCTGCAGTCGGCATCTTAAAATCACCTGGAAGCAGTTTTAGATTTGAAAGTCAGAGAGTAGCTAAATGTCGACTGAGCCAAATTTGGTTCGAGTTACAATATAATCAAAAACTTATTATATTTCAGTAATTTAGTCCAAAAGGTGAAGTTAATATTTTGTATAGATTTATTCTACACATTTGTTGGTGTTTATTTTGTTCTTAATCCCAAATTCAGTTGTTATAAAAAGAAATACTACATAGATCAATAAAAAAAACATTTCCTTTCATTTATTGTTTTTAAATGCTTAGATATAACTTCTTTTTTTTTTTTTAGAAATAATTTGCTATATTTCTGAATTTCTTGAATGTAATTATACCAAACTTTTGTGGGCATATTCCTCCTCCTCGAAATCAATGACTTGCCGTAGTCCTCGATTAAATCTTTGCTCTTTCATAAAAATTAAGCCTGAGTCTTAAAACCTAGCTTAACCTGGTGCCTTCCTCACATTTTGCTGTATTAAAATTGTCGGTGTGTAATCTAATTCATAAATTAAAGCAAAGATTTAACTTGTAAACAAACAATCATAGATCAAAGCTGATATGAAACTAAAGTTTAATGAATACATTTTGATCATTTCAGTCAATTAGTCCATCCTCTCTAACACCATTTATTGTTGCTTGTTTAGTCGTATCGTCATAAACTCACAATAAGGAAACAATTGTGAAACAGCTACTGAACAGTGTAATACTGTTGTGTTAGGACACATTTTGTATTTAATAAAATGTATTAAGAATAGATAGTCAGCTATGAACTTTATTTTCCAGGTGGAATAAGGTGAAGCATACTTTCACAATATCTATACCATTTGTTTCATTCTGAAAATCCAAATAACAATTATTATTAATTATTCTTCTTATTCTGAATATAATCTGTTCACTTTATTCTGTAAGGTAAACAACTCCAATCTTGATTGCTGCAATTAGCCTATTAGGAGTCTTAAAATATACTCTAGTTCGGGTAAATCTCTTATTATGGAGAGAATAAGTGAAATTTGCAATAAAAGTTCAAGCCTCATCCTGTTAGTACGTTCAGTCTGGCTTGTTGCCACAGTGATTCAACAGGTGAAATGCTGCAGGTTGCTTCTCTTATTCACAGATTCACATATTTACTGCTAAGCTCTGCCTGTACAGTCTGTACAGTCAGCAGCTAGTGGTTCAAACATCATAGTCTAACAGAGTTACATCACTTGATCAAGTGTGTTTTTCAGTATAAACACTTTCTTCTCTATTGGTCGTTTAAAGAGCTTCTTTCCAGATGGGTTCACAGAGTCCTGTATGTGTGTGTTTGTAACATCAGGTGCAGATTTAAACCAATCCATAAACTTTTGTAAACACTCGCCCTCCCTCCTCCTCCTCCTCCTCCTCCTCCTCCTCTGCTCTGCTCGAAAACCACAAACAAATAAATCTCAGACTTCAAATTAGCATGAACCCATGCTTTCCAGCATGTACACCTTGACACGAGATGACCTTTTTTAACTCCTCGTCCCCCTGATAGCAGTAAAGATGTTTTTTTGTTAAGGTGCAAGATTACCTGTGATCCTTCTTAGCTGCCCCTGACCCGTTATAGGCTAACAATAGCGGGGCTTCAAGTTATTTATGTCCTGCTCGTCTTTTGAACTTGTTGCTTCTGTCTGTGAATTTTGGTCTTGAGTATATCTTCTTCTGTCAACACTCCACCTCCCAGCTGGTCTCTCTCAGGAGAGAGAAGAGAGAGAGAAGAGGATAGTCTTTGTAGAGGAGGGAAAAACTACAGAAACTTTATCTCTAAGGGCTTCTGTGCTTCGTAACAGAAAGCATTTTGAAATCCTATTATCTTTCACTACTCAGCTTCATTCATCCTCCCTTATACACAAGGGTGAATGAGATCTCTACTTGATTTTCAGCAAATCTTGCTGCTACTGAATTTAAACACTAAAAAGCCCCCATTAAACTCTTTTACATGTTCTTCATGCAACAACCACTAATTCTATTATAGTTAACCATAATTTAATGTCATAAAACAGAATAAAGTAAAGAATGATTGTGATTTTAATAATACATGTTTTACTTTTATTACAAATTCAATGCATACATTGGTTTATGATTTACTTATTTTCAGTGCCTAACCTGATGTCCTTTCTTTTATGTTTATATACAGACATAGAGAAGTGAGTGATAAGGTAGATAGCCTTTTGAACAGGGTGGGAAAAGACTATGTTCCATGTGTCACAAACTGTTGTTTTCACCAGCGTGGAAATCAAAGGCCTTCGCAGATGTCTCCAAAAGGCAAACCCACTCATTATCAAATTAACAGTGGCCTCTGTTCTACTCTCTATTTATAACAACGGTAACTTAAGAACACCACTATTGTATAAAGAAATGTACGACTTCCTCCTTCTTCCCTGTTTTTTTATTGTTAGATGGATGATCGAAATGTATGAAAAACAAATATATAAAACACACATGGTTCCTGAACTTTCTTCAAGGGCAGTTGCACAGTGGCTCAGTCTGCAGCTTCGGTTAAACAAACTTCAAAGAAATTGGAAAAACAACTTGATAGTCTGTATACGTCGGAGAAGGAAATGTTTGATTTTGTTAACCGGAGTCATTCACTTGTGAGCTTCTCCACTTTGATTCGACACGCACACCTACTTCTTTCCCGATCCCACTGATCCAGTTCACCGAAATACTGAGACACCTCAGTAGGATTACGGCCCTGTTTAAGTGCTGCAAGTCTGTTTTACTATGAAACGTGTGTGGCTGAACATGTACAGAACATGAAAAAAAGAGTCATCAGGGTGTGTGTGTGCATATGAATGTTTACATGTGCGCAACCAAAAGACTACCAGGTACTTGTGTTATTGTCAGTAAGTCATGCTGTGACAAACTGGGAGATGCTGGAATCTCTTAAAAGAGAATTTGGTACTGGCACTTTGAAATGAGCTGAGAGGATCTGGACTAAGAGGATGAAAGAAGCGGAAAGCATGTTAGGACTGGGTCACAGCAGGGCACAGAGTCCAGGAGATCTGTGAAGAAATAAGAAACACTGAATTTACTGAGCGTCTGTTCATACGGTCATTTAATCTCCACTTCTTTAAACTTGCAGAAAAAAAAGCAAGAAATAATTTGTTACCATAATCCTTTTAATGAAAGCAAAATCATGGAGTGTGGAACATAAGATTGCATGCCTTTGATGTGAAAAACAAAAGATTTCTTGTCCTTTTATGGCTCATTTACCTCCAACATTTAGAAACATGACCTATTAAGTCACCACGTTACTAGATTCAAAACAGACTTATGTATTGATACGTATTGTATCAGCACTACCAGGAAATATCTTTGCAGTGAGAAACATGTTGGCAAGGAGAGCAGAAAAACGGCATCGTATAAAGTGAAGGCATTAAAAGAAATTTTCTAAGGTCCACCTGTCTGTAGTTTGTGTGCGATATAATAAAAAGATGAAAATTATGAAAATAAATTGTTTAGAGATCAAACCATTCATAGTTGCTGAGGGAATTATGGGATTTCTGTTATGCAACCCACATGTGTTATGTTGTTCTTCAGCAGGCTGAAGGCCATTTTTCCCAAAGGCATTTTGTGGGAGATGGTAAGTGGATGTGCTGTAGGTGCCTCTTAAAGTTTGCCCAGTGTTTGTACTGTATTACCAAAGCAAAAACGTTGTCACCACTCCTGTTTTTAGGCTGTATCAGAAGCTTTAGCCCCAGAATCCCAGGGTTCTATCTTTTCTTTTTAAATGTCATTCTGTTGGCTTCAACCATCCACGACCTACCGTCTGCAGTGGAGAAGTTTGTGTGAAACAGAGAGATGTGCGTCGGCTTCTCTAAATCTTACAATGCGGTTTTCAAACTGGGAAAAACCTAATTACTCAGGTGTTCGTTTCTGCCTCAAGCAGAGGAGTTCAAGTTCCCTGTTCTCTTTGTTATCAGTGATGGTAAAATGAAGAAAATGGAGAGACAGTTGAAAAATAATGTGATTTAATACAGAAATTGTTCTGCTGTGTTGTCCCTAAGGAAAAAAGTCATTTGACTATTGAAGTTCTTGTTTCACCTTTCTGTCTGGATTCCAAAGGAAAAGCTTGTTGAAAACTACAAAGTTTAAGGTATATCCTTTGTACTGATCAAACAACATCAACGTTTTTAGGCCAGTCATATCAAATCCCTACTTCTGTCACAAGGACCTTTAAATCTGTTCTGGAAACTTAATACTCATGTCTACAAGTGAACCAAACTGCAGAGTAAGAAAGTTCAAGCTCAGTCTCAGGTCACCTGTTCTCCACAGGATAATTACCTAAAACGTTTCGGTTAAGGAACAAACTAAAGAATGAACAAAGAAAATTACCCTCTATACGCCCAGAGATTAATATTTTCTCAATCTAGAGGAAGATCTGAAGACAGCAGTGTGTACACTTGGCATGGGGCTCATTTAGATGAAGGGCTTAATGAAGCTTCATTCATCCCCAACTTGTAACTACACACTGCTGCTCAACAGGCCAAAGGAAGGCTATTCTATGTTCCCCATAATTTATCATTTATAAACCACTTATGAAAAGCTCAGTTTTCAGACCGCCTCCCATCAAAAAGTAATGCTGTTTTGAAACTTACAGCAAGCATTTACTGGCTCATTGGTAATATTTTCAAATAAAACCTATTAGATTATGCTTTTGCTCCGATTTTAGTTTCTCAGTTTTTATGAAACTCGCCGATGTCAATATAATCAATCAAAATATTTTTATTCATTCTAATTATATGATCTATATCAACTGAATTAACAATCCAAAGCAATATATGCTCTGTTTAATATTAGATTAAAGAAAAGGAATACCATTAAACTGCTGTTAGGTCCAAGTTATATAAGGAAGTTGTGGATTTCTATGTTGTTTATGTTAAAGTGGTTCCGGCAAATGTTTCAGCATGTTTATGAATATAGAGAAGTACATTGTATATGTATTTCCTTTAGCCTATATCATGAGGTGTTTACTTTATGTGAGGGACAAGATGAAAACCCTCCTGAAATTTATACAGAGCACATGGTTGACTGTGCAGCTGCACTCGGTGACACTCTCCATGAGTGCATCTGCATGACTGTGAAGCCTGCAGAGCTGTAATCAGGAAATCCATCAACAAGAGATGAGGAGTCCACGGTCACCAAGTGGCAGGTGTAATGGTATTTCCTGAAAAAAAAAAACATGCTAATGGGACCGTTAAGGGAATTCAAGATGACTTTTCAGGCTAACCTCTTTGTGAAGATCCCTGCTGCTTAAGGAAGCTGATTTGTTAACAATTGTGTCCCCCAGATGATCAATAGATTTACCTTAGGCAAACCTAGAATTGCTTCCTTACTTTTAAACTCTGCACCTTCAAGGATGTTCTTGTAAATGATAAATGAAGAAAATAATGTAGTCTTCTTTTTTCCCAAAGTAGATTTCGGACATTGACACCCTTTTCTCTCCACAGTCAGTCAGTCAAGCTTCATGTAATGTACCCTAAACATGGCGTGTGTGTTTCCTAACAGCTGGACAAGTCCAACTGAACCAAACTGCTACGGATGGTTGCTAATAACCCAACCTAATAATCCCTACATTACCTAATGTCTTTTTGCATCCAGTGTCATTAAATGCCCATTTATTGTAATGCCAACAGTTAATACCATTGTGACCCTAGTCTCTAGGGACAGAGGCTAATGCTAAACTATGGCTGCTTGACTCTGCAGTGGTGCAGCAGACCATTTTGAATACCCTTAGGTGCTGATTTTTGGTGATTATGTTGGAGCGCATGGAGGTGAAGCCCAGCACAAAGCCCCCTCAGCAGGACATCTGGTTAATGAGTGTCAGAGCGTGCTGGCAAAGTCTCAAACTGCAAAAACAGGAAATGTACACGGAGGCTGAAGACTGCCCTGGAAGTATATAAGCACCCAGATACAGTCTTGGAAAATGTTGGCTCTGTTCTCCACTTAAGCAACTTCTTGAAAGCAGAGAAGAAACCTGCTGAGAGGACTCAAAAACAGATGACTGTTCAGCTCACTTTTAATGGCTTAAATAAAGCTTCTAGTATTAAACTTTGTAACTGCTTTCCAGTCAGTGTTTCTTTCAGAGCCAATCTGTGTTTAAGGATTATCAAGTCGCCATGTTCATTAAACTACCCTGAATTCAAGGCCTAATTGGACATGCAGAGAGGCTCCCTTGAGGGATGGCATGATCTATGCCGGGGACTCTGAGAACCTTACTGGAAGCCATTAAAGAAACAAGACATTTCCGACCACAGGGAACTAGAAAAATGACCAAAAATTAGGAGAGGGGTGGAGAAAAAAAATGAGTGTAATCTGAGACTTAATCTCTTAAAAAGCATCATTGTTCAGCATGGGCGTGAGCGTCGCGTGGCAAGTTCAAGGCTGGACTTCAACAGTGTGGCAATATATTAAAACTCCATGTGTCCCTTTTTAGATTTTTCTTATTTTTGTGACCACAATTTCCTAAAAATAAACTGTTATGGCTTCATGATGTGTTGGTTACACTGTTGCCTTGCAGCAAAAATGTTCTGCGTTTGAATCCTAGCCCCAGGGGTTTCTTAGCCTTCCTGGGCAACTTTGGTCACTTCTGGTACCTCTGATTCCCCCTACAGGCCAAAAGCCTGATACTTAGGATGACTGATCTCTCTAAAAGTCCCCTAGGTTTTAATTATGGATTTAGGAAACGGACTGGCAACCTGTTCAGGGTTACTAGTCCACCTCTCACCCATATGATTACCGAACACAGGCACCAGCCTTCCCATCACCCTTTCAAGAAAAGCAGATTGAAACTTTTTTCCACATTTATTTGCTCTCTCAAACAATAACAAATTCTAAACGTTGGCATTAACTATCTTAATCTTCTGAAATCTTTCTTTTGCCATTCTCCCATTGCTATGTGTGTTTTCTTAAGCTACACTTTTATAAATCCAAAAACTATATAAACTTAACAGAATTCAGGTTCCTAAAATCTTTAAATGAATTTTAGGCAGTACTCATTATTGGCCAAATTGAGAAAGTTCAATGCTAAATGATTAATGTCTGGTCATGTTGTTTTAAAAGTCACAGAACGATTGCCTTGAATTAGCAGAAATTTCAATTTTACTTTACTCCAGAAATGGTCCGGTTTCATCATTTTGAACTGGCTCTATCTCAGACAGAAATCAGGTTTACAAATAGTTCTAGAAATGTTGTCTTTGAGACATAATTCTCAGCAGGAACTGTACTAGTAGACGACTGCTTTGCATTTTTTTGCAGTTTACAACAGCTTTTTTTAATATATGACACATACAAACTATTTTATTCTCAGCTGAACAATGTGTTTTATGTGCATGTATATGTGTGATTTTGGATGCTTTCAGTCTGTATGTAAAACAAAATGAAACATCACAGGGTCTTTTACTTTTATGCCTCATGTTTTATCTTTTTGATAAAATTGTTTTTTTCTTTAGTTGTTGTTTTTGCTAACTTAAGCATTGCTTGACCTTTCAGAATAAAATTTCATAATTTCATTTATTTCCTGTTAATTGTATTTGACTCCAACAGAAAAAAATGGGACACCATTAGTTTCATAATCAGTTTCAAGCGTCCAGCATGCTAAGGTGGGGGAAGCTTCTCTATTCCTCGATGGTGGATTTTAGTGGGTATTCTGAGTCACTGCAGTAATGTTTGCATTAATTATATTTTTTCAGTTCTATCCAATTAGCTTTCAGCTGCTTGGTTTATAGTTGTGAAGTAATTTTGATAAGTCCAAGTAATCTTGAAAACCTGGCTTTAATGTTGATCAAATTGTGTATTTTGTGGCGTTAAATATTCTGTAAAGGTGATCTTGGATGATTATTGAACTATGTTATTGTGTCTTTCTAGGGCAACAAAATTTAATTCAGTGAGGGGATGGTGTGATTGTTGTATTTGGTTAGACAATTGTCTATTCAAAGGGGAACAACAACAAACATTGAAGTAATTTCTTACCAGAAACTGAAGCATCTTTTGTCTCTTTATGTTCCCTGAGGAAAAAACATTGTCCAAATTATAAATCTTGTCACACAGTATTTTAATGAAACAATTGTCCTGTTGTTTCCCCTTGTCTGCTTGCAGTTTGATTCAAGGTCTTTGTGTTGCTTTTACAGGCCATTTTTACTTAGCGCTTGCAGGAAACACAGTCACAAAAAATTGTCAGCTTTTCAGTTTAGTGACCAGACAGATCCTCTTGGTTCAGAAGAGAAAGATTTATCACGCAGACCTGACTGGGGAGCAGATCAAAGTGTATGAAATCTATCTTACTGGTCAATCGGTCCAATAAGACCTAAAAGGTTCTACCTTGGTTTCCTCTTTCCAATACAAACCCATTGAAATATTATGATAACTTAAATATTAAAGTGCTTCATCTGGGAGTGTGTCCACTAAAAACATTCTCTATATGTAGTGTGTGCACAGAGTGGGGGGTTGAGGTGAAACAGCTATATCAGTTCTTGCTGATAAGTTTGAAAGGTTTTGGCTTATGTATAAAATATTTCTTTTCAATAAATATTTTGTGGATATTTTCAGAGCTGTAGCTTCAATTTTTGGTCTGCTTAGTTTTGTTTCCGGTTCTGCGCCTATTATAAATGGTAACTATCCAGTCTTGCAGTTGGTTAAAAAAAGTCTTGATGCTCTTTTTGTCTTATAGCTCTTAAGGAGAAACAAACCTGGAAATTCATTCCGAGGCTTCCCTAATTTTTCAATATCTTTAGATATTTATGAGGATGTGCTCATTTTCGATCTAAAATTTGGAGAAGACTTTATTAAAAATAAAGACTATATATTTCCTACCCAGTTTGCTGCACAATCTGTGATATAGTCTGTCAATGCCCTATTGTCATCAGGTTTTCATTTAAAATATGACTTCAACTTGTTTTCTCCCTTTGGCAAGGGCCTCTTGAGTCTTCAAAAGCTCTGTTTTTTTGTTCAGGGGGCCCACTGTAGCTGTTGAGTGAAGAAAATACACAGTTGCTGTGTTCGGAGGAAGTCCAGAAAACAGTTTAAATAAGAAACCCACGCTCTGCTTGTCACTTTCAACTCCTTCCGGTTAGACTGATGGAAGCTTGTCACAATGATCGAAGCGCCACATGAAGCTTGAGGTCGGAGACAGTTAGCAGCCGCACATTTAAGCGCCGGTGGAATCTGCAACAGCACCTGGAAGCAATTTTGTTTACCTCCTCGGAATATTTATGTGATGGTGAATTATTCTGAGCATGTTCCGAGTGTTTATTTCTATAGTGATGTCTGGCTGCATGGCAGAGCGACTACACGACCAGCTATGAAAGTAGAGGGTCTTTTAAAGGACTGCTTCTGAACTGTGCTCTTGTTGACAGTGTGACAGCAAATGTAGACCAACCGCTGCTCTCGTTATGGTAAAGTCAACCCCTCCAGCCTTTTTTTATAAATACTGCTCCAAGTCAAAACAATGTGAAAACCCTATAAAATCCCTCCAAAATATTGTTATATCTGTCATCTCGCTCTATGCTGTTAGAAAGTAGCCAAATGGAGAGGAAGCTGCCTGTGTTTATGGTAGGCAGTCCCATCAAAACACATAATCCTCAATTTCCCATGTGTGTCTTTGTTTTGATGACATGTGGCACCAAGAAAACAGGCAGTGTGTATGGAGCCCAGTGGTCCAGTGGATTTGTTTAGTCTTGGTGGACAGAACTCAAGAAGAGCATTTTGGTTATTTTTTGAATATATGCTTGTTTTTTCAGTGCAGATGTACAGAGGTTTGTCAGTTTTTAAAGGAATCTGAGAAGCTTCATCTTGCAACACAAAAACTACCAAAGACATACGTCACTTGTCCAGAGCCAGTCCAAGTCCGTACAAAATTGTCTTAAAAGAAATGGTCAAAGCTCTATTTTTCAGTCAGGTTGAAATAAAGTGCATACTCAAACATTAAGGAATTAAAAAACATTTTTTTAATAATATCTAGATGGTTTATTAGTGGTATTGGTTATCACGAGGTTTTGATAATATCAGGTAGTTTTTAAGTTAAAAAAAATGGTCAATAAGTTTATTCGTCCCTTAAAATAAATAATAACTTTAAATATTCCCCCAATTAGTAACCTCACTGTCAACATTAGATACTCCTTTGGCCATTCCTGAATAACAATCATTAGAACTGAATATTTTAGACTCAATTTGGACTTCATTTAAATAAAGCATTTATAAATTTACAATTTTTATTTTTAGTAGAACTATTACAACAGTAGAATTTAAGTCAACATAAAAACATATGAATGAAGCATAATTGTTGAAGACCATCATAAATAAGAACCCATAAGAAAGGGTTGATCTGTGGTCAGAAATATCCTAATCTGATCTAAATCTAGCTTATAACTAGATGGCGTCTTTCTACTTTTAGCATCCAGGTAAATAGTCTCTCACTTTTCTACAACTGCAGTTTATTTTGACTTTTAGAAGCTGACAGATAAAGCAGTTTCTCTGTATTTTTGCTGTTTTCCTGTAGTTTCTTATTTGCTGTGATAGTCCAAGCATCCAAAGAAACGTTTTCATTTTGTAAATCTTACTGCTTTCCGACTTTGTGGTTGGTGTATACCTGAACATGAAGACGGTGATTGATTCGTCTGCCCTTCACCTCGTATAAGCCCGTTTTAATAGCAAAGGGTTAGAGTATCCACGAGTTGAACTTTGGTAACATCTTTAAAAACTACTTAAAGGTAAAAGGCATCTCAAATACTATATAGCTGTTACATATAATAACAGGTACAAAATATTTTTAATGAGACACAAAATATATTTTCAAATTCTATGTTTTTAAAGGATAAAATAAAGAAATAGCAAAAACAAATGTTCTTATTATAGATTATTATTCCCTAACTTAACTCTTTTCATACTAATACTTACATTATTGAAGAATATATCTTTAAACAGCAAACAACCTTTTTTAAACATTCACTTTTAGACTTTCAAGCCAATTTTGTTTATTTATTTGTTTAAAATGCTCGGTGAGAGCCTGAGATAAGTTCACAAAGGTAAGTATTATTCTTCCTCACTCATATGTCAATTTTTTCACTGTGACTGCTTTCATTTCACTATGTTAGCCTTTACATCCAAAATGATTGTCAAATACAAAAATAACCTTAATACATAATTTTTCTTAGAGAAAAGTGGCCCAATTATCCTCTTTATGATATCCACTTGCTAAAGGGGAAACAGGATATTTTAAGGATTTTAAAGTGTTCCTATGCGGTTCTGCAGCTGAAGTTGCTCCGACGGATGGAGTGATGGTGAGGGAAGCTGAAACTTAAGCAAGTGGTGTTTACAAGGAAAGATAGCACCAGGGGACAACTGTTGGCTGTTTTAAATATGAGACAGAAGGTGGGAGAAGAGGAGGCGCCTGAGACCGAGATCTGTCTGAGAGCAAAATAGAGTGAGAGACAGACGTAGAGAATCAGGCACGAAGACGTGACACGGACACAGAGATCCTCTGCAGACTGACACCCCCACCTAATCTGTCAGGCAGGCAGAGAGAGCTGTGGAGAGATATAGTGAAGGACTGCAATCATCTGGATGATGTCACTTGTTTAATTTTACAATTATATTTCATGCCTGCTTATTTTTTTATTGGCTGATTGCTTGTTTGGTGGTCATGCCTTCCTGCACAGAAATGCAGGCAGGCTTTTGCGAGGGTCAAAGGTGGTCTTTGTTGAGCTACACCAGTAGATTTATGGGCCCCACCAACCTAGAGGCTGGAGGTCACATGCTGATTTTATTTCACGCCTAAACCAACGTACACACGCAGAGAAACTGGTGACACAAATATGAGATGGTGCTCGTGCATGTGTGTCTTCAGGTCTAAGGAATATAATATATAATGTGGAATAAGGCTCATCTACTTGCTCCCCATCTGGTTTTGAGGTGTTGCACACCCAATACGATTAAGATGGAGGACAGGAGACATTGATCAGTTAAGAAACAAGCTGTGGACCAGAGATAAAAAGGACAAAGTCGTATCACGTTGCTCTGCGTCATTCATATCCTTCAGGAGGGATGCAGGATTTAAAAACAGCCAGACTTGGATGGATGAGAGCTGTGGAAAGTAAAGAGAAAGCTTTTACCCCAGGTCATAACACTGCCCTTTTTTACCTCACATACATTTATTATCTCCTTCACTTCTGCACTCATGACCTAAAGAGCACTGATTTAAACCACAATCAAGTATGTTTACATTACTTTAGTGTTTCCCTATTTTTTTTCCGTTCAAATCTATTCTAAGTGTTCACTACCTTTCTGCCCTGGTTCTCTCTTTGTTCGCTCACTCCGTGTTTCATTTACTATAACTGACAGAAGCTATTTACATAGAAAGTTGCTCATGAATCTCTAATAAAGATGACGTGTATTGTGCAGTTTGACCTTTTCTTCTTTTGCAATCATTTCTAAAAAGCAGAGCTGGGGTGTATAAGTCAAAGCAGCTCTTATCTGAAGAAAAAAGCCTTGCAGATAAATGGAAAGCTACATTTGCAATGGGTACACTTTCTTTCTTTGCATCTCATTAAAATGATTTTGAAAAAGAAGCAGGGTGAAAGCAAAGTATAAGCCTGAAAACCTAACTTAAAGTTTTCACACACTATGATTTCAACTGGGCCTCTCAAGCTTTTAGCCAATCACAGCAGCAGTAGCCTGGGCTTATATGTGTGTTTTATATTTACTTACCATTTGTATGTGGCTTGTAGTTATCCACTGCAATTCCAACAATATGTTCACGGTACACTTGAGATAAAAGCACTTTTCTTCATTTAGAGTTGGGCAGCCATGTCTCGGCTCCAAAATACGGGCTGGTATACCGGCAGATGAGGACGTGTTCGTCATTATCACCAAGTTTTACAGCAGCAATGTCAAGCTTTTCAGCTTCAGCTATTTGGTCATCCATGAAAGGAACTAAAGGAGACTATAAGAGTAGGTTTCTTTCATAGCTTCTTGATTGGTTCAACTAGCTGAATCAAACTCTTGCCAAATCCAGTTTGGGAGGAACGCACAGACATCTTTCCGATTCACACATGCACAAATCACACCCTCAAAAAAGAAATAGAGCTAAAACAGACTGAATAAGTCTACACTGGCCACCGTGTTTGTTTTTCGCTTCAGTCTGCTACTTCTGGTTGACCTCATGCATGTCACTGCATTACACTGGTTTGAAATATATCTGCATTTGAGGCTAATGCAATTGTTAGCTTCTGGCAAGATGTATTTTCACGAGTTGGTGAATTCACAAATCTCACAACAATTCATCTTACTTGCAAGGTAATGCAAATATAAAACAGAAGCAATAAGCAATCATCAATTTTTTTTAGAATAACTACTGATTGTTTCAATGATTTCTGTCACACTTGGACCACAATACAATGGGATAAGACTATAATAACATGTTATATGGACCAGTCAAAACCTGGCTGTTTTATTCCACAACATATACAGATTGTGTAAATCAGCTTTTAATCTGCAAAACTCTTATTACACCAATTAAAAGAGTGGAGTTTTTTATTTTATCTAGAGATATGACGTAGTATTTGTCTTGTATTGTATTATTAACTGTATTGTATTTTTTATTAATCCTTCTTCTAAATGTAGATGTTAGTAATCTTTGATTAACCTTTGCATAGCTCTGTAATTAGGCAGTATAGCATATCTTGCAAATAGTTCTGTTCCTGCATTAATCCCAATAAGGAAATTAAACTTGACACATTTGATCTCTTACTGCACCTGGATTTTTTACACAGCATGCTTTCAGAAATTCAGAAATCCTAACCCCAGAGGAAGTTTATTTGGATTCACTGTGTTTGATTTAGTTTAAGGTCTTATTGGCTTAGCTGGAAAAAGGTGCATGAACACAAAGTTTTCTTTGTTGGAAAACCCGCATAGTCAGTTTTACTATAAACCTCCTGCAACCGATTTATGAGGCTGGAACTGTTCCGTGAATAAAAACATAAAACATTTTGAGGAGTGCTACTGCTTGGAGTGGACGACACGGCTAGTAAATCACATTCAAAGTGACCACAAAATGAATTTCTTGTACTGACATATCAGATTTCCCACGACATCGTTCGATCTTGAATTTTTATGGGGTCCAAGAACCTGTCTGTTTGTCAGAGAGGCGTTTATGTCCGCAACTACCTTCTACCCCCATTGGACCAAGCTGGAAAAGGCTGAAACCTGATTAGAATCTTGAGGCTTTTCTTTCAAAGCACTTCAAATTGTTTTTTAATGTTCATTAAGCTTTTCAACTGCAATGCTTTTTTTATTTATCTGAGTTCAAGCTTTTATTAAACAAACAAAATGACATGGTATGAGGGTATTTTCTCCTCTCTCTCTGCTCAGCAGCTTGTGCCAGGAAGCTGGCACAGCAGGAGAGCAAAATTCTGCTTCATATTAGGTGTAATGATTAATCCTATTGTATCAAATAGTAAACATGTGTACAAAGTAATTAAATTTACATGAATAATTCTTACAAAAAACTTAATGAAATTATGGAAAAATGATTTATCATTCATCTTGTAGTGCAATCACAGCTGACAGGAGGAAATTGGTCAACAACATTTAACATTTCTATCATCGTCCTCTTTGTATTGCTGCTCTGCCAACTGAATCTCATAAATCTGTAAATTTAATCCCGTAAATTTACAAGAAGGTTTGTAAAATCTTGACTTTATTTATTATGGAACAAAAACAATCTAAACCAACCTGGCCTCTTGGTAAAAAGAAATTTCTCTCTATACCTAGTTGTTGCTTGAGCCATCCTTGGCATCAAGCCCTTTTGCAGAATTGTCTTGATTCTGAGTTATAAGAGGGGTTTCAAGTCTCTTTTTAAGCTGTACTTACAGCATCTTCAGGTTGAGGGGAGGCTTAAACTAGGGCGCTCCAAAAGCTTTTTAAAGAGGCTGGCTTGCTGTTGTGCTGTGTTTGAATAAACAATATAAAGGTCAAATTAATGGTTGTAACACGTATAGCAGCAAATAAGCCCCTACAGAGCAGGGGTGTTAAACTCATATCTATATCAGGCTACTTTGTCAAGTCTTTAAAAGTGCCGGTGTCCTGTACCTTTTCTGTCTGTGCTCTAACACATTTGAGTTAAATAATTAAGTTATGAGCAGGACTCTGGAGAAACTGACTATATGCTGAGGAGGTAATTTAGCTATTTGACTCAGATATTGAAGCAGACACATCTAAAAGGTCCAGAATACTGGACCTGAATTGAGGAAGCCTGCCATAGACCATCTCACTCCTACTGTCACATTTGGCTTTCACTTTTTTGGTTCTTTTTAATAGGCTGTGGTTTTGACCTTTTAAATATTATACCGATACGGTTTTAGCCCAGTCTATTCCTAACAGCTGAATCAGCAACACTGACCTTAACTGTTGCCATTTAGACTTGTTTTAATAAAGACTGTTTTCGTTTTTTACTCTGTGTTCTTATTTTAACTTCCTGGATGATCTGATTGATAAGCTTTTGGAGTAATTTTAATAATCTGTTCAGTCCTTGAAAGGTTTACTACTGTTTAATATGTTCTCCGTTTGTGAATTTTTATTGTAGCTCGCTGTAATTTCATAGCCTTAGAAATAATTTGACATCCCTTTCCACACAGATAAAATAATTTGCCTTTCTTCAAAAATCATTTAGGTCAAGTCATAATATTTTGCTTTTAGCCTACTTCATGTTGTCCAAAATGTTCAAATAATGAATTTCTTGATTCTAGAGGTTTGGTGGTATTAAGTCCTGGCCGTGGCTTAGGAAAATAAACCAAAACATTTGGTTAAAGTGGTTAATTTATGATTTAACCAAGGAGTGATTACTTTTTACATGTTGGGTCAGATTGCAATTTTCTAAAATATGTCATTTGAATCCTGTCTTTTGTGTTTAATAGGGTTTTGTAAGCTTTCTTAAAGTTAACATTTTACACTTACAGTCACTCAAACGGCTGAATGTGAACTCTGTGCAAGTTGAGACACCAGACTGATCCCAGTCCTTCACCGACTAAGTCAAAGGCTCGACAGCCATCCCAGCCATGCTCTCGCTCCAGGAACCCAAGCAGCCAATTGGCCGACACAAGGAGGCCAACAATCGGATAAAGTGACACATGACCTGCTCCTTGAGAGTTCACAGTGGGGCAAGCCTGCACCTGCCACAGCAGCAGGGTCAAAAAACACAATTAGAAAAAAACTCACTATTAACATCACAGCCATGAACAACTTAGCAGTAGCAGTAATGATGTTTTGCAAGTTTCTAACATAATACATTATATTATATTTTCATCTATAAAACAGCAGCTTAGAGGCCATGATTTAGAAATCATAACTTTATTGGTGAGGAAGCTGCACTGTAGTCTGTTGGTTGTTATACAAGCCAGCAGAATTTGATCAAGAATCTTATGATTTTATTAACTGATTTCTTTTCATAATAATGTTCAATATTTACATTTGTCCCTTCAAGGCTTAATCTTCAAGCCACATCTGCAAAATGTTATGAAGCAAAAAAAAAAACATCTAACGGAAACCTACTTTTAACTGATGTATAAAGGAAATTTGTCCCCATCTCTGTAATTACAAACATATTACCAAAACCAATGCATTTTAGAGCAGGCCCAGATCCATATGGGGTTTATTGGTTGCCTTATGACTGGTGGATCAGTTACTTTTTCTAGCTTTGCTTTTAAAGGAGCAATAATTCCTTATTTTAAGTGTTGGAGCAAAATGTAGGAGAGTGCATCCAGAGTATTGGAATGCTGACTTGAGGTTGACAATTTGTCGAAATGCTCCAATAACCAATAACAATCTCATCACTAACCTCTGTATCCAGTGCTATAATACTGTGAATGATTTTAAATGATATTTTTAGTTCTTTTAACACAATTTTCTACCTTTAGTTGAATCTTACATAAATCATGTCTGTTGAAATTTACCCTGAAGATTGAGATATTGTCTGACACCCCTGATTTTCATGGCTACCAGTGCAACTTGGATGATTTACAGCAAACCATGCAGAGATAATGTGAATCAAAGGAACCTGCAGTGCCTGACGTATATATATCAAAGGTTCTGGTTCCTTCTGACGAAGTCCTAACTCTGCGGTTGTTCGGAGCCAAACTCTTCCACCTGGATTTTCCTTGTTGGTATTTCTTTCCTTTAAGGAGGCGAAGGTGTCTGTGAGAGTCCTTCCATATATTCTACGTATATACAACCCTTTTTAGTCATTAACCAGACTTGGTGTAAAAGGCCACTGTTTACTCTCAAGATTAGATGGTATTTTAAAGATTGAGGATTTTTGCACATTTTTCCCACGTTTGATCAACAAGGTTTAATGTTCTTTTGTGCACCTCTTTAGATTTTTTTTTCACAAAAACAAAACCTGTGCTCTTGTTTTCTGAGTCCTTTAATCAAGTATCTGCTAATTAAATCCAGTGCAGCTAAATGCCTTTATGAGTGCATAGAGTCAACTGACATGAATCTAAACACCTATTTAAATCCAGCTGCTCCTTGAAGGCCTCAGGTTTGTTCTGGAACACGCTCTGTAGGTCCGTTAATGTAACAAAATATGGACAAAGTTTTTAGCTGCTAGATTTGCAAAGGTTAGACATATCCCAAACGACTTGTAATATGACAGGTGTTGGGACTGTAACACAAATGCTCACCAATTTTTAATGCAAAGCCACTGTAAGTACATAGAAATGCACAGAACCACGTCTAAAAATGGCAAATGCAAAAAATGACATGTAAAAAAAAAAAGATCTAGAAAAATTAGTTTAACATTTTTAAGAGCTTAGACACATCTGTTCTGGATAATAATGTGGGTGGGACAAGATTTCTTTGTACCAGTTTTAAAAAAAACTATTTTACCTGTACAGCTCGTAGAGATCTTTAGCATAATTATTCATAAGCTTTAGTGTTTGGTCAGGGTAAAAAGGCCCCCGTTGTGTGGTAGAAAGGCAGATACTTCTGTTGTTGCCTTCTGATCAGAGACAAACTCATCTGGATGGTTGAGAGGGAAAAAAAGTTATAGAAATGTGCTTCGTACAGAAGCAAAAAAGTAAATTTACACAAAGCAGAAAAGTTGGAAACACACTATAGACATTGCATGATAGCAAATGTGTTAGAATTTATATATAAAAGGTAAGAAAGAAACTATGATCCAAACAGTGGACAGAGAAGAGTCGGTTCTGCCATTTTTAGTGTTTATAAGCATAGTTTAGATGTTGGGAAACTATTTGAAATGCATATTTTAAAGTAACAGAAAACATAGGACCTTCAATTGCAATATATTTAACCTCACAGCCTGTTTTTATATCTATAGATCTTTCAATTTTGAAATTATCCAAAGCATATTTGTTTTCTTTTTTGTTTTTTTTTTGTTTCATTATTACTTGCCACTTCAAACTAAACGATAAAGCATTTAAAGGACTTTTTAACCTCTCACTTAGCCTGCTTCCACTCACCTGTGTCATTCTCTGCCAAGGCATAACATTTTAATCTACCCCGGGACCAACTGATATCACTTTTCTAACAGTGGTTGGCAGCTGTGAGGTTCGATGCTTTCACAACGGTTTCCAGTGCTGCAGTTATTTGGCTGTCTGTTTCAAGTGCTGGGAAGAGAGATGAGAAAAAACAGACCAAGGAGTTGATCCAAGGTGAGAGCTAAGAGACCCAGGGGTGAGATACCTGCAAATAAGTGCATAATAGTTGCGGTAAAAACCAGACTTGGATTAAGAATTGGCTGAAACCATACAGGGAAACGAGGTTGGATTTTAATTTGAAGAAGGCTGAGTTCCAGTAGAAAAGTATGGGATTCTTTCTAGCGGAGTTTATCTGGGTTAAAGCTTTCTTTTGAACATTGGCACCATGTTTTGTCAAGCATGGTCCACATATTGTCTTATTTAACAGCCACATACACACACATATATATCTATTCTGCAGTTAAAAGTCACGGTGATTATTGTACTTCTGTGTGCCTTTTTAGTTGGACGCTCTCTCCATCCCCAGCTCTCCTGGTTTGGCTTTAACTTGTTCCAGAACATTAAACTAAAACCACATTTTATGAATGAATAAAGCACAAAAAGATAAAAGAGGATTTTATCCTCCCCAGCCCCTTTCAGACCACCATTCACCCAATGTAGTCTGGCCCTGAAGGAAACAAACACTTCAGAATACCCATGTCAAATTACTGCTCCTCTACATAAGGTTTATCACATTAAAAAGCCCCAGATGGATGCACTAAACATTGAATGTTAAAGGTGCATTGTCTTAATGTTTAGGCTGATGCTGCTTTGGGTCATGCATGTGTGGGTTTCACACATCTAGACATCTTGGAAAATCAACAAATGGCCTCCGATCTGATCTGATCCACAAACATAACCTTTATTCTTTACTCTATGTCCCACCAGTGGCTGTCATCCCCCACTATAGGCAACGGACTCCATTCATCACAGACCTCATCGGTTCCCACGTCTAAAAGCGATTAGCTCTGGGCTTTCCATAGAGGTCTCTAAGAACTACTGAATTCACATATGCTAGACCTCCCCTTGTGCCCAAACCTGGACTGTAGAATAATGTGTAAAGTAGCTTGGATTTTTCTTGAAGTCCGTTTGCTTAAAGTCCTCTTGGGTACAAAATTCCAGCATCGATGGTTGTAATCCCTGCAAATAAAAAAATGAAATAAGAACAACCTATTAAAACCAGCATTGGCAGAGAACAACAAAGTTTGGTTTGAATATTTATTTTTATTTTAAGAAGCATTAAATTTGAAAGTAGAACGATGGATTTAGCCAGAACCTCTCAGCTCTACAATCACCTCATGTGTGATTATGGCAATAAAATTCTAGCTTTGCTGCTAGCGATTAGCTTTGCTCGCCACTAGTTATTGTTTGAGTAAAACGGTCAAAAAATAATCACACAGATCAGATTGGTACAAAAATATAAGTTTAAATACAACATAGGTGAGACGTGTTGAGCTTAGTCATGGAGATTTGACCCAATTTTCCATTCTTTTGTTTCTGTTTAGGTCTCAGATAATAATTAGAAGCAGTACCGCTAGATACAACAGCAAGTTAGAATAACAACAGATGCAGCTTTAAAGTTTTTTTTCTTATTAACACATTCTTTGTATATATGTGGAGCCATATGAGCAGATAATACTGAAGCTACCATATTTATTTCTTTTTTTGTGAAGTTCGTGTTGAGGTGGTTGCTGTGATACTATGATAAATAAACATGAAAAGTTCTCCTCAGTGTTTTTTTGGCATAGTTGAACCATTGAACCAGATACTGGAAATCTGAAGCAGTAAAATGCATGAAAAATGTTCCCCAAAGTAGGTGTTGAATGCAGTTTTCTAAATCAAACTGTTCTATCATTGAATCATTTTTAAATGAATTTGATCATGTTTGTTTCGGTCATTTCAGAGCATCAGAGCCAGGGGAAGTTCTTGGTTGGGTAACAAAGAATCCACTGATTAAAAAAATGCTAGGCTACGGTATTAGAATAGAGAGACAAACTCCTCTATTGTTCAGTTTGTTTTCTTTTGTCAAACAAGTCAAAGATTCTCTTAAAAAATCTATTTTGATTAATCTTTCGCCAAACATTTTTAATTGATGAATAACACTCAAAAGTCAAAGGCTAATTTGAACCAGGAAGTGCAAATTTCAATGCGGTTCCCTGATTTCTATGAAACATAAATGACTAGCAATTAATGTACTTGTCAAAAGGAAATGAAGCACACATAACTTTGAAAAGAGTAATATAGGGCTAAATTAAACAAACAAACAACACCAATGAGAGGACGGTAATTCATTTTAAATGAAAAGTTACTGTAAAAGTAATTACTCTGAAGATCTTTGCTCATGTTAAGCTTTTTGTGGTGTTAAACATTTCTGTGTTGATAGAGGTCTCACTGCTGTTAAACAAGCTTTGACTGTGTGGAAATTTTAGACTTTCTCGCTCTGCAGAAAAAAGACAATGCTGACTTTACAGCACTGAAAAGCCTTTCAGTGCTGTCCAGAGCCACGGCCACCCATTTGGATTTGGATGGCCAGTCCTAAGCTTGACCAAATTAAATGGCTTTCACCAGGATGGAAATTTTTCAGTATATATAAAATCTTAGAAATGAATAAAAAAGTTAATCAAAGTAGTGATAAATAAAATCATTCTACATGCAGAAGTTGCTGATTGTATTTGTGCAACTGTTGCATGCTGACATGTATTGTTTACAGCAAAGTCATAAACCTACCTGTTTCACACATATTGTTCTATATGTGTTGTTTTTTTTCAAGATTTGTAATCAGCTTTTTTACTTTATGTTCATGTACTTTAATTTTCTAAGAGTCTCTTGCATAAATGTATCAGAGCATAAATGGCTAACTTTCAGTTGACAAATTTCAGCTCCAGGAGTGAAAACCAGACATCCCTCCTGGGAGTGTTTTCCTCCTCTGAGGGGTCACAACACTCAGCCCATTTGCAGAAGCTTGTTCTACGGTGTTGGAAAGGAGGCTCTGACCGATTGTTGAACCTTCAATATTAGAGGAGCAGTGTGGCTTTCGTCCTGGTTTTTGAACTGGATCAGATCTTAGAAAGGGTCACGGGAGCTTGGTCGTTTGGCCCACATGTGTTTTTTGGATTTGGAGGCTTTTGACTGTGTCCTTCCTAGTTTTTATTGGGGTTCTGCTGGGATACCTGAATTTAGGTACCCTATGAAGAACTGTGTCCAAATTCTTGGCACAAAGCAAAACGTGTTCCAAGTGTCACTGATCCTGTTTTTCGATGTTCATTCGACAATAATTTGTAGTTCTGGACAGCAGAATGTCTGCTTGCTTAGTCCATTTTTTTGTTTCATTTTCCAGATAACATGGTTCTGGTGATTTGTTCAGGATCATGACCCTCTGTATACACTTGAGATGTTTTCCATCAAATATGAAAAAATAGTCAGGCCCCATAGATTTGTGACAAGGTAGACTACTATTACCAGGACAAGGGTTATTCTCTGTCTTACTAAATTTAAACACAATTTTTCAACCATCATTAAATATTTTCATAGCTTCTGTGATTATACGTTAACTTACAACTAGTTGAATGAAACCTCTGTCATTGTCTGTGGGTGTCTGTATCATTTTCACCAGCACTAGACAACTTTGAGGACGAGTCAATGCTACTGAATTTCCCTGAGAAACTGTATATTTGTGCAAATTGCGCAGAACTGATATTAAGGCAAGGCAGTTCCTTTCTGCTGGGATCTATACGTGTGTTTACTGTGAAATTATTCATCATAAAATTATATTTATCAGTTTCAAGCGTTAAAATCATCAGCATATCAGTCGCTGACAGCGTCGGTACAGGAATGCTGTACAAAACTAAAGTTAAAAGCTTCTTATTTTCAATATCCTCATATGTTTCGCAGCAATTAGATTTATTACCTCATTTCTATTCATCTTCCACACAGACACTGGGAACAGGAATGTACTTCACTGCAACTCAGGCAACCCCAGGAGATCAGCATTTTATCATGCTATGCATTGGTCCTCATGGGATATGCTGTCTCCCTTCTGGCAAAACAAAACAGCTTTTGTCCAAGATCATCTAAATTCGACCAAAACGGAAAGTTCTTTGGACTTGCTTTAAATATGTTTATTAGAGTGCATTAATAGCATTGCCAAAAGCAGTTTTTCACCTTTAGTCCCCTGGACTGAGATAAATAGCCAGTAAAATTAAAAGGTCAGAAATATATAAGATCAAAGATGGTGATTACTATATACAAACTGGTATAAAAATGCCCTATTACATGTTCATACTGAAAGTGCTGCTCTGTCCTTCTGCAACACCAAGAGGTGTTGTCTCTTATTTCTCTGTCAGATGAGAACCATGTTTACTGTTTGGCTTCTGTCTCTTTTAACAGTGGAGAATCTTATTCATGGGTGAAAAATCTCAAAACCTTAATGGTGCATACTGGATTATTTTGAGTCCTTGGCAGTTAACAGCAAAATAGTTCTTGTGAGACAACATTTCAAAGCTGGCATCAAAACATGAGGAATAAACATTAAATGACCTTTGGGAACAAATACTAATATTTTTTTAAATCGTTTTAATAGTTTATTTAGAATTCTTGTACTTTTGCTTTTTGTCATCTGCTTTTAACTGAGAAGGAACAAATATTCATCCGAGGGACTGAACCTCGTCTGACCCGATGGGAGATATAGGGCAGCTGTAGAACGAATCATCGCCATGTGAATCACATCCGCAGTCTCTTTCTCGTTCTGTCGCTGTTTACTTCCACAGCATGTGTCCCCCATCTTACCCGGACAGAAGGGGCTGAGCAGGCGAACAATGACAGATCCAGGAGACGGCAAGGCAGAAGTTGTTTTGTTTCAGGAAAAGAGGCTTTACAGCTGTCAGCAGGCCGTGCAGCGACAAGACAAACAGAAGGAGGGGGAATCCTCAGGATAATACAATTACACATTTGTAAACAACAACCCAAATCTTAATGAGCAAATAAATGTTTCATGGACAAATACGGGAAACAACTCTCTTAACGATTCTAAACAAAGGTTTGCATGTTTAGGAATAGATAATCGGGGCTCAAGGGTAAGATTTTTTCTTCCAGGATCTGCAGACGTAGAATACAACACAGCTTTGATGCTGAAGTTTTAGTTACTGTAATTAGAAAGGAATGGATCAAAACCTTCCTCTGGGATTTTAGAGAAGGGCAACAAAATAACTTTGACAGATAATGTGTTGTTAGACTCATAGCCTCCAGCTAACAGAAGTCCAGTCTTCATTGTTTATCCCAATACACCTACCACTCTCCTCTTCCTCAGCTAAATTTTGATTTTCCTCCATCACAGGAGGATTCAGGAACATGTAAGAGTGGGTTGGTAGACATGTGAGTTTAGGTGTGTGTGTATATGTGTGTGGTTTTAGAAGAAGGTGGGGGTTGATGGACAGATGGATGTAAGTCCTGTGGTTGGGCATTCAAAGTATCACATTCTCCTATTTTCAGCTGACTCCATATTGCTCCCAGTTGTTGCTTAAAACAAAATGGGGCCTTAAAGAAGGAAAGGTCGGAGTGTTTCCAACGTTTTGTTCCCTAGAAACACATCGTTTGCAAGAAATGCAACAGTAGCTAAATCAAGCCAAGCTAAGGGTGTAAACATAGAACACGCAAGAAGGACCGAGATTTGTTGATTGGCGACCAAAGATAGCATTGAATAGTTTAAATGGTGTCTAGCATTTAAGCTGCTTTGTTTATATCAGGTTACTAAAAACATTTTTTGTTTCCTCACAAAGATTTTTCACACACCTAAAATGTCGAAGAAGGTGGGTGTGCTTGACTCTGGCCCCCCTTTGTCAGACCTTGGGCTGCTTGATGTTTTTACCCAATATATATAGGGAGGAGCTATATGTGGAGCCTGAGATACAGTGCCTCAGGGCAGTGTGTAAACATATGTAGACACACATTTACCTTACAGTTCAGATGGAGTTCATCGTGTGCTCTTTGTTCCCAAAGAGCCCTTCATGTGCTGAGCCTTGAGAAATTTCCAGACCCAGTTTTCATCACACCTTTCTGATTTAGAGCTCTGAGTTTTTACACCCTATTCTGATTTCTCTTTAATCACAATGATGTATGAAGATATAAGAAAACCTTTTGTGAACTTATTTTAAAGGGTATCTTGCCTTAAAGAAACTTTATTATTATTATTTATATAAGAAACGAGTGTGATTTTCTGCTGCTTGTTAGTGACCATTGGGTGTCAAAAAGGGTTTTTAGTATTTTAAAACAATGACAGACTTTGAACTTTCTTCCTCTTCTTCTTTTTACTGGTTATTCTGGTTAGTGTAGCCACCATCGCCCTAAAAGATCTCATCTTCTCTCACTTTCTTGAAGCTTAAATGAGTCACAAACGTGTCTTTTAAACAGCTTCTTATGTTTTATTTTTCTGAGTGCCCACAATGGATTGTGTTTTCAGTGTAGACTGTTATTCCAAAGCTATAGTGTATTTAGGTCAGAAATAAATACTTTTTTTTTCCAATTGACACAGGGTATAAGAAAAAGTATACAGAAGTTTGTGTCATCTCTTAGCTGTGGAGAACCTCACGGGTCTATTTTAGGACCCCTTCTTTTCTCTATGTTACTGGGGTCAAAACTAGGGGTTGAACGACTAAATATTTTTTAAGGTCGACTACATCATGATAATAGTCGAGTCGATGTCGACTAGTCGCGGTGACGTCATAGTGACGTA
>JAUZNJ010048179.1:0-31416 GCA_034780135.1 Jordanella pulchra
ACTTTTGATAATTCCAACTGAACCAAAACAGCAAATTCAGTCAGGTTTAGTATCCCACAGGTTTCTCCATTTCTCAATTTACATTCTAAGTAAATATCTAAATTCAGCTGTATGTACATTGGGTAAGATACTGACAGCAGCTTAATAGGCATCTGAATGCCACTTAAAAAAGATAAACATCCATTTAAGGGGCTTAGTGATCTTACAAACTCCTAACCAGTTTTGTTAGAATACTTAGCCTAGTTCTTCTGGAGGTGTCTTTATGATAAAAGGGGAGTTTTTTCTTCACTGTCACTACATGAATGCCTGTTTTGACAGATTGCTGCAAAATTAATGACACAACGCAATCGACTGTCTACTGCAGTCACATGCTCTACAGGACAAGAATGACTTAATGCAAATTTCTGGGTTCTGCAATAAACAATCTGAACCAATCTGTCTGTATGACTCAATTACAAGACCTGGGATGTGCCTGTAGAGGACATGTATTTTTAATAACTTAAATTAAATTAATTAAATTAATTTAACTGCCTTGGTAGTTACCGACAAAAAGTCCACATGTCACTATTTTGACTTTCCCTTCTAAGTTCTGTGACCAAAGGAGTTGAATGTTTTAAGATGGTGTTGTGACAGTTGCAATATTATTATCAATAGATGGAAATAACTTTATCTTGAAAATTCTTTTTCCCAGAAAAAAATTTATTTTAAAATTATTTGGGTGTTTTAAGAGAATATTGAAATTCAGACTGTGATTTACATGTTTAATAAATATTGATTTATTGTGACTCTGAAATATGGTTATATGTGAACTTAAACAGGGATCCAGCATTAAAAGCTCCATAATGTATACATTTCTATATAATGATTATAGTAAATCTTTTTGTTAATATCTTGTCCTGAACTTTGTTTTTCAAACTTTGTTTTCCAAACAAAGTTCAGGATTACCCACATACTATATCTATGTGTAACTGAATCATTTCTTAACTAGGCTGAGTTATTGCGCTTCATCACTTATCACCTTTACAACTGACATCATATTACAAAGGTTTCAGTTCACTTTTTGGCACTGCATCGCATGTTTTAAAATCTCCTTACAATAAGTCAGAAATCACAAAATGAACAGAAGTTAGATTTATTTTATTGTGTGTGCTTGCGTTAGGATTTTAGGTCATGTTTTCACAGCTCACCTCTGTGGTAAATACAGAACTGATGAACAGGAAACCAGTGTTCAGCAGTGTGCCTAATGCAGGCAACATGAAATGCAACCAACCATAGCAGCTGATACTGCTGGTGTTAGGGGATTTTAAGTTATTCTCTGACATTTTTGTGGTAGTGTCTTGCTGCTGACTGGATGAATTTTTCCTACTTGTTAAATCAAACTCTCCCTTGGTGCGCGGAAGCAGCCAAGACCTCCGCTTGTTTCCTCCAGAATGTGTCAAACGAAAGACAGGGGTGAGCAAGGTGAGGGCAGGAGGATGGGAGGTGGGAGGGGGGAGGGAAGGAATATGAGACAGGACGGTGCACAGGCCATTTAGCGAGAGCATGTTCATTAGCATGGAGCATGTGCTGTTTCATCTCTTCTGGGAAAGAGTTGTGCTATCCTGACATCCTTGATACAGTAAACAAACTGCGCCTTGTACGGGCTTCAACGCGCAACAACTTTGCTCCCCTGTTGAAGATGAATCCATTTTAGGAGAGCACTCAACTGAAACGAAACGTTCCTATTAATTAGTTTCATTGAAGAAATCGTTTCCCCCACTAGCTGATGGTAAGCAGACTAAAAGAGATGTTGTTTTTTTTTTAGGTTGAGATGTGACTGTCACGTCTCAGACCCTTCAAGTCAGCTTATTACGCCTTGACTGTGTTGAGAGAAATTCTGCACTCTCAGCTCGTCTTTTATCAAAATCATTCAAGTTCAGAGCATGACTGGAGAGATTGATGGAAAATTGAGCTGCTCTCTCATGCAGCAAAGAACAGTGCAGCCATTCCCCTCACCCATCACTCCTCAATCAGCCCAAATGTGCACAGATATAGACTATTGATAAATGCCTCTGAACTATTCTAAGACTGGAAATTTAAGGGCTTCAGATTTTGCCTTGTACGTCAGTGGTGCACGAATAAATCTGGCTAAGTGCTGGACAGTGATACTCACTGACACCTGAGGCAGTCGTGTATTTCTTCGTACGAGGACGCCAACTGCCAATTTATCTTTAGACGTGTGTCTCTTTCTCATGATTGAGGTCTATAACTTCCAGAAATTGCCTCCTAAATCACATTGTATCTTACAGTGTGTGAATTCTCAGTGAAATTGCAGACACTGTCTGCTGCTTCATGGTGAAATAAGTGACTTAATTTTTTTCAGTGATGCTCACTGAAGGAGGCTTGAAGAACCTTAAAGCGTTGCAGAGATTAAAGTAAAAATCTGAGTTCAAATTTGTAAAATATTTTGATAATTCTTTTGTAGTTTTAATTCTGTCTAGAAAATAGAAACATTTGAAAAATAAAGTTGTTGTTTGTTTTATATATTATGCTTTTTTGGTTTTTAGCATAAGAGATGGTCAAAAATATCAAGGGTAAAAGTTTGTTATTTATACAAATTTCAAATAAAATGTATCAAGCATAATATCATATATGTCAAAGTACAGAGGACAAGAAAATACAGCTAAAAATTGAGGGACACCAGTCTCTGAGGACTTTGGTTTGGGACATGTCCTTTACAGTATAATGTCCACAGTCTAAGTTCTATGCTGTCTTCTGCTCTGAAAGACCAAAGGTTTTCTGTAGGATTTCACTTTTGGGACAGAGGGCAGTGGAAAAAGGTTGGTTTCTTATCTGGGAAAGTATTTTCATTTTTGTCAAATGCTTAGGACTGTTATCCATCTCCACTGTCCCAGTTATCACCATTGCTCTGATGTTTACGAAAATCACTTTGCTTTGCTTTGTAAAAGCGTTCACTGGACCAACAGAATCGCGTATCTGCCACCACCGTTAACTGTGGCCATAAGAGGATTTTCCATTTAATCTTTTTCATTTGAACAAATTGTGGAATATAACTTAAAATCTTCAGTAGGTTTTAGCAAAGATTGTAGGTTTACACTTGTGATGGTAGTTCAGAAAAGTTTTTTACCTCTCATCACCTTTTTACTACTGGTTGAGCAACAGTTGTTATGGTGACTAGATGACCAATTGATGGCATTCTTTCTGAAGTTCTTCAACAGTGTGATTTACACATTTTTTTAACCTCAATCAGCATCCGTCGGACTATATTATGCCAAAATTGTTTTCACGTTGCACTTTGTTTAAGTTGTAGTGGTTATAAGTGTTTTGTTTCTGAAAGTAAATATAGACAGGTATTACTGAGTAGCCTCATTTGGACTTGATGCAATCACCCTACATCTTACTTATCTAAATCTTACTCTTGTCTTCTTTGTATATTTTTAAAGTGGCTAAGAGAGAGTATTTGTGTCACATAATATTTATATGCGTGTATATGGAGAATTCATGAGTAACTAGCTGGTCCAAGTACATCTGTCAACTTAGATTCTAAAGTAAAACCAAAAGAACAGCTTTAAATAATATTGTTTTGTAGGAATTTCCTGGGGTGCAGTTTATCGTTTATAGTTATGGTTAAAAAATACCACATATGTGTAGAGTGCATTTTTACTGCTCTTACTGGCTGAGAGAGTTCATAACCACATTAACTTTGGTTGTTTTGTTTTTTTCTTTTTGTTAAGACTCCAGAGCCGGTGAGGGTGCACCACCGAATATTGACCACGCTGTAATTGGAGGAGTGGTTGCCGTTGTGATGTTTGCAATCCTGTGTGCACTCATTGTGCTTGGGCGATACTTTGCCAGACACAAAGGTACAGCACCAGCCCTGCAACTATACTGGATTTCTTACACATTAAGTGTTTAAGTGCTTTGTATGGAAATGGAGTGCTGAAGAGTTGAAGAGGGTAGGGAGGTGAAGTTGGCTGCCTTCTAATTTGTACCCTTTCTTTGCAGGAACTTACTTCACGCATGAAGCCAAAGGAGCAGACGATGCGGCTGATGCAGACACAGCCATCATCAATGCTGAGGGGGGGCACAACAACACAGATGAGAAGAAGGAATATTACATCTAAACTAGGCGGGCCTGGAGTGGTGGTTTGGGATGCTGTGGGAGCACTGTGTCCAGCATTGATTGGTAACAAGAAGGCATGGGTTAGGGTAAAAGAAGAAAGGAGGGTGAAAAAAGGAGAAAAGTAGGAATGGCATAGACGTGTGAGGAGAAGAGGCGTTACTTGCTCTCCTGTCCGACCCTTCCTGGACTGCTGGGTCCTATTATGTACAGTTTAATTATTTTACAGAGAATTTTGTGCCTTGTTCTATTTCTTTTGTTGGTTTCTATTCACATGCTTGTTGGATTGGATACGTTCTTCATGTACTCTACTTGATCCTTTGTTGCAATTGGCTTTCAGAAGACATAGAAAGGGGTCTGGTGTTTGTCAGTGTGTGCTGCAACTAGCTATTAGCTTGTTTAACCAGATATATGAAAGGCCAGATCAATCACACTTTTTTTTCTTAAGTCGTTTTCAGTGTTTAGTAAAAAAAAAAAAACAATATCACCATGGTTCTTTCTGCTGGGCCAAAATCATGTGGTGCCTCCAAGTTGATCATATTTAGATGCAGATCTAATTGGTTTTGATATATTCCTGCATATAGCACAGAGCCCTCTTCAAAATCAGGCCCACTGTGGATTACTTACTTTAGCAGTTTGAGTAATATTGCCTATCTTTGAATGTATTTACTAAAAGGTAAAAAAAAAAAAATAAGAGAAGCAGTACTGCTATATGTATCTGTATGGGGTTTAATTCAAGCTGTAAAATGCAAACACTCCCTCAAAGATTACTGTATGTAATCTAAACAAAAAAATGGCCTAACCACTTGTCAATATTTTGTCCTTGTCCCTTTATAGTGGAAATTAAACTATGAACCAAATTAACCAAATTCACAAGATTGTGTCTTACTATTGCCAATATTTATATTACAAACAT
Organism: Jordanella pulchra; assembly: GCA_034780135.1. Classification (NCBI taxonomy): domain Eukaryota; kingdom Metazoa; phylum Chordata; class Actinopteri; order Cyprinodontiformes; family Cyprinodontidae; genus Jordanella; species Jordanella pulchra. The sequence continues at coordinate 5,037 of JAUZNJ010048179.1, forward strand.
TAAAAATATAAAAATAAAAGTAAAGAGCGCAGCATTGGTTTATACATTTTTGGGAAAGACACCACAATGTTGCAGTACTCTAAGCAGTGATGTCACAGGGCTATCTTGCTCTGTAGCTTCCAGTCTAATACATTGGAAATACCAGCTGTAACTCACAGCCATAAAACACTTAAGAAATTTGGTATGATGGAAACTGAAAGGACACTAGAGCATCTAAATCCCATTGCTTATGCTTTTGAGCCCATTCACCCTGTCACTCAAGACATTGTAAGTAGAGAAGAGGCAGTTGTGGAGAGTATGTAGAGCAGAAGTATGGCAAAGTAGCGGTCCATCAGATAGCCGGCTGAAACATGAAGCTGCTTCGAGGGTTTTTAATTTCGCTGCCTACGATCTGAACTCTACTGACCGGCCAAGACACTCTGGCAGCAGGTAAGCATCAATGTGCCGTGATGACAGGGCCCAAAAACACGCTAAGCTGGCAGAGTAGAGACATGTAAAGTTATGCTGGCAGGTACTAAGTAATCAACTATGCCCCCAACTTTAAAACAAACATCTGTCTTTAAACCTTAGTTCTCCGACTTTATCCCTAAACAAACCTTCTAAGAACATATTTTTTACAGCTCAAACAGCAGCCATCAGAATGAACATATCTCTGCAGCACAGGGTCAGTTAGCCCAAGCTACCACAGCTTGTCCAGACCTCTGAAGAAATGGTCTATTTTTTGCCATGACTGCCCATTTCCATGACAGACTGTTAGGTTATCCTAGTCAATGCTCTCCCTCACCGTCCTGCAGGCTTTATTCCTTAAATATGTTGACTGGTTGTTGAAATGTTTCCACTCAGACATCCTTCAGGGACAGCATGGTCACCTCCAAAACCTCCACCTATCGACACAGTAAATGAAATCTGAAAACCTTGGTAGTGCACAATGCAGGGCAGAACGCTGTCCAGGTCAGCTTCCTGACAGCAGTTGGACTTCATCACAGTGGGCATCTGCGAACAGCAACCACACCAGGAAGCATTGCCAACCAGCTCCATCACAAAAACATGTACTAGTGTAAGAAATCCAATCGTAGCGCATCCAGATAGCGTTTTCTATCTGTAACCTGTGACTCGCTGTCAGTCTGCGCATGCGCATTGCCACAAGGTAGGACAGATTGTCGGGTAGCAAGGATAGTCAGATCACAGGCTCCAAAACTGCTTCATTTCTTCTTACCATGGCTTGAGTCACACGTCTAATGGGCTCAAAAGCACAAGTATTTAGATGCTTGTGTGTACTTTTAGCTTCAGCTTCCATCATACCAAATTTCTTAAGTGTGTTACAGTTGTGATGTAACTCTGGTATTACCAAGGTATTTAACTGGAAGCTACACAGCGAATCAACACCATGACATCACCACTAAAGGTACTATAACATGGCGGTGCACTTGCCAAAAATCGAGAAAAAATACAACTTCTTTATTCTTTTACTTTTATATTTTTTATGTTTTGAATATAACTATTGATAATAACAAGAATTCACATGAATTAAGTTGGTTTGATCAACCTTAATATTAAGTATTTAAGATTAAATGTTTGCTGATAATGACTTTCAATGTACTTCTTGGACTTATTCACAGCTAGATTTGGATACTAAGGAACGTTAGTGCAAGAACTTAAGATAAAGTCTATCACATGTTTTTAATTTACACCACGGCAGTGTAAAACCTACAGAAGCTTGACATGTTTAAACTGACCAAATATCTTTCTGTTGGTAGCCGGCTCCTGTCCCCTATGGCACAATCAATTGGGACTTGCTCAAGTTTAGATTTTATCCAATTCTTTTCTGATTTCTTTTGTCTTTGCTTTGACTAACATTGATGGGTTATAATCCGTAATATCTCAACAAGATCCACAAAACTTCAAAAATTTATACCATAAAAGGCAACACAACCTATTTTTGAGTAAGGGATATATTCAGTGTGCCATGATGACACAAGATTACACAAACTAACTCACAAATGTCCATTGTAAAGCCCCAAATTGTCATTTGAAATTAAATTAAGTATGACTTAATTTTTTTATTCAGCTCAGGTAGTATTATGCCAGCTAAGTAATATCTTGAGGGGTGGACATACCACAGCATCTATGACAGAAAAGGGATGAAAACCATTATTATCCACCACAGCAAATGATAAATCCAGTCTTTATGTAATTGTTATAACCTCATTGCTGCTGCTTCACTGCTTTCGCTTTTTAGTGTTTCCCTTTAAGTGTTGCCTTACCTGGATCCCTACCTAAGTTAGCATGTAAAAACTGTAAGTTTTTTACAACCATTTATGAAATGCTCACACCTATGCTAACTGGTAATTTTTCAAGGTAATTTTCCTTTTTTTTTTTGTTGTTGCCTAAAAGATTATACCTACTGTATCTGCAAACCTCTCACCAAAAGAGTCCTCACCTGGCACCTCTTAAGTAAGACGGTAACATGAACTGTTGATTGCAATTAGCAACTTTGGTTTAATTGTTAAAGGCCAAAATCAAGATACCAAGCCGATACTTGGGATTAGAAAGGGACATGCATTGATTCCTAGAAAATATTTTATTTAGTCATAGTACATCATGTAAACCTTTCATCTGTAACTTTAGAAATCTGTTGGTTTTGTTACTTGTTATAAATTTGTCCGTTATATTTAGAAGTTGGTCTTTATCCACTTCCCTTAGCTGACATTTATTTTTAAATCAACTAGGAATCTGTCTGGTTTAGTCTGCAGAGGCATTTATCAACTGTAATCATATCATAGCAGACTGGATCTACTAGAAAATACATCTGGGAGACAGTTTTTATATATTACGCTAACAGGTCATCACATTTAGAAAACGGCTTTACAGTTTCTTTCTATTTTTTGTTTATCTGGTATGATGAATTAACAAACGTCATTAAAGGGTTAAGCTTTCTTTAAAAAAAACAACCTTTTTTCATGACACTGTCCTATGTAACTGTATTATTTAGCAGTTTAAGAACCAAATACTTGTACTAAAACTGTTTAGCTTTATATGGCTAATTAGCTGTCCAACATTGCTAACTATTTAAATAGCTCATCAAGATACTTGCCTAAAATTGCTAAACAAAACGTTTTATCCATTTAGCTGGCTAATTTGAGTAAATTAACTCTTAAGCTACTTCAGGTAGAACACTGGGTAAGGTATTTGATTAAATTGGCAAAAAAACTAGAATTCCTAATTAGTCTACAAAAAAGGAAATATTGCAAGTTACCTAAACCATCTGTTTGGCTATTTAATCTTGAATAGATAAATAGTTCATTTAGCGATTCATCTATGTTTAGTTTATTAAACAGGTAATAACTAAACTTTTTTTTGCCAATTTAGTAAAATTACCTAAAAGCAAATTTGACTTTAAAATAGCTCATTAAATTAAAACAATATTTGACTAAATTATTTTAGTTATTTGAACAAATGAATTTGCTTTTCAGCTAATTAAAATAAACTATAAAATGTAGTTAGTGTGCTGAAAAAAAGTCAGTCCTCACTTAAACCCTGTCACATTATAACAGACGGATATTGGTGCTTCAGTGGCCTGAAACTCAAAATCACCCCCTGTAACCTTTTTCATTAATTTAGCTTTACAGTTCTTATCAAACCATTTCATTTTATGTTGTTCTGGTCTGTTTCAAGTCCCCTCTGTCACTGTAATTTTGAGCTCATTAAATTTTACCTTAAAGTAGCTCAAAGCTAATTTAGCAATCAAAATAGCTAATTAAACAGTACTTAACTAATTTATCTTAATTATCTGAACAACTAAATTAGCTTTTTAGCTAAATTACCTAAGCTATAATATTTATTTTGTTGGTCTAAAAAGTTGGACTTCACCTAAAAGCTGCCACAGTAAAATAGGCAGCAGTTAGTGCTTCACTGAACTTAAATTTATCTTTTTTGTTTACTTTTAAACCATATTTTGTTACATTTACTTTCAATGAATCTATTAGTTTCTATGACTTTATCATAAATGTTTCTTGTACACATTGAAGTTGCAAAGATGTTTTTGCAAAATCTCCCTCATCTTCTGGTGGAAGTAGCTGGTGATGTTAAACTTTCAAAGAGAGATAAATAAAGAAAAACTACCCACATAGATTTATCTTTGAAGTCCTTGCCAAACCATTTGTTTTTTTAGGCTTTTATCTTGTTTGTTTCCAAGTTAAAGACCTTTTAGTCACAGTATGTCTGAGTTCATTAAAGTTTCTCGGTGCAAATACTATATCTTTAGGCCTTTATCTGATAACTTCTAAGGTTAAAGGGTTTCATGTGGAGAAGATCTTGTTTTTTGTTTTTGCCTGTCATCTTATAGCCTCAAACCTTCACAGAGAAATTGCATAATTCTACAATTTCGCTCTCTTTTTCACTAACCCCAATCAAACAGTGTGAACTTTACACATATTTGATGCCTCTCCGACTCACAGCTAGAAGAGCAACACTTGTTTGGTAATTAGTGAGAGACTTTATTGTGTTGCCTGAAGAAATAAAAAAGACCAGACAAAAACGTATAACCACTGCCTTAAACAGACCTCTTGATACGTATCATTATACAGTAAAAAAAAAAAAAAAGTGAAGGACATAATGTAGTGCCTTCTCCTTCTAATTTTGAGGCATTTGGTTAGAATCGTACTCTTGTACATAGATCTGTCCTTTCTAACTTTCAGGCCAATGCTCAGCCAAGTCGTCTGTTCGTTCACTATAAAATTCCATTGTAATTTGGGTCAAAATAATTAAAAAATAAAAGACTGGGAACATATTAATTTTGGAAATTAAATATGTCACTTTTTATGATTCTTTGAACAGTGATCCTGTATTTATAACAAAAGAAAATTAATTTATTTTGTCTTAATTCTTTTTCACCTTTACTGCCCTTGCTATTTAAAAGAAAATCCTGGGCAACGACTGAACAACATTTACAGTGATGGATACAGTGATAAACACTATAATAAGCGGAAAATATAAACAACTTATTTCTTCTTTTGTTTCTGGATTGTGGAGCTGCGGTGTCATGGAAACAGCTATGTGCATGACAAATGTTATTCTGGGCTTTGATATTTATCTTAAATGGTAACTGTCGCTTTTGATGGATTAACTTTTAAAAAGGCTGTTGAGGAAAAAAAAAGTTTAATATAATTTTTTTCATTTATGTTTACTTACATTATATGTAGTATTTTTTCTTCACTCTCTCAGGTTCATGAGTGTTATAGTTGTGTTTTTTTGCATCTCAGGTAGATTGCAAATTTTAAGCCCCGAGTATATATATATATGCTGTAGTACCACAGGTATTGGAAAACGTAACAAAAATCACAAGATGTACATGTTTCTCTCAGTTGTACATGTTTCTGTGTTTAATATGGTGCACTGTTACAGTAAATGTTAAATATTATTTTGCATAGACCTAGTTCACAAAGAAAACTAGATTTGTTAAGCAGCTGAAAACAATGTACAGTTGATGTTAACGAAATCACCACAATGTTCATGACACTTCTTCTTCCACAGTAACACTTTATTCATATGGTATGGGTTAATTAGTAATTATAGGATGTTTTCACAGCCTTCAAACATCTGTTTGCATCATGCATAGCTTTTCCTAATAGAAAATGGTGTATTTACTGTGACATGAAGTTTTATGAATGATCTGTAACCTCTTGGATATTTGAGCGAAACTCAAATTTAAAGCCTGGGGAGGGATAAAGGGACAGTGGGAAAAAATAAAAGGGGGGAGATGATTGTTTTATAATCCCCAGATTGGTTGTTTAAGTTGTTGAATCTTGAATTTCTTTCTGTTCCCAAGTGACATTGTTTTTCTTTTGTGTAGTAAAGAGGGTGTTTTCTCATTTGACCATACATATTTTGTATTGGTTCACACCAACATTTTTACGAAAGAAAAAAAAAATCTGAAGAGTACTTGTCTTAATAAAAAGATTTCAATGTTTAAAGCCATTTGTCGCTGTATTCTGTTTAAAACACTAGTTTCACTCAATTATTGCTTCATTATAGATAGAGACTAAAGACTGCAATTTAGATCCATGTCAAACTTATGTTGTGTTAGAAAATATTAGTAAACCACAATGAGAACTGGTAAAAACCAAATGAGGAAAATGGGACATTTGAGTGGCCAAGCAACCATAATTATTTTAAAAGCCCACCAGAAACCCATATAAGAGATCCCAAAACAACGGAGGAGAAAATCTTACTTCAGGCTTCAGTTGCCTCATTTAAGTTCAATTGTAGTGATTCATCAATAAGACTGACTAAAAGTGGCATCTTATGCCAACTAACACAAAGGTATAGCTTACATTTTAAATATCCAAAAGCATCTTGATTAACCCCTAAGAAGTAAAGGCAAAAAATCTGATGACTGATAAAAAAAAAAACTTTAACCTTCTAGATGTTATTGTCCTGTTACACCAAAGTTATGTTTTATAAAACATAAATGAGTGACTAAGTCAGGATTTTCCAGATATCCTGACTCAATTAAGGCTTAAATTAGTTTAACAAAATCAGTAACTCAACATTTTTGTGGTAGCTTATACTATGTGGTCAAGGAAGCTGTTGTTTCAATATTATCATAAAGTCTTTAATAGACTATTTCTGTGTTGAGGGGTATTAGTGGCTGATAAAGAAGCAAAGATGCCATGAAAGTATTTCCAAACACATGTACTTTCCTTTATAAAGGCATGCCAGCTTTTGAAATTTGCCCAATAGTAACCTGCATGAGTGTTTATGCTTTTCTGGGGTTGGCATTCACTACATGGTTTCAACATTCAGCACCGCACAGAACAGAGCCATGGCTTGACCATTACACAGATCATCTGTGTTGGGCTCTAGTGGTATGTTCCTACTGGCATTATGAGATGCTGAAAATTTTAGCAAAGCCACTTTTCGTTGCACCATGGGAACTGTGAATTTGGAATTTAAATGCTATATGCACATCTTCATAACTTTCTCCTGCCACAGAAGAACCATAAATGAGGTTACCAATCACAAAAGACACTTTGGAACAGAAAAACAAAATGTTTTGCATTTATTGATCCAAGATTGTCTAACGCTATTGAATTCAATTCATTATAATTCTGTTTATTTATGTAGCTGCAAATTATTAGATGTCATCTCAACGCACTTTTACCGAGACAATTCAGTCAGATCAAACATACATATTGGTTAAAAGGTATCTATCTAAGGAAAATTAGTTAACTGCATTGAATCATTGACTTTGCAGGATTTGCTCCTCCTGATGAGCATGTGACAACAGTGTTCACTTGCATTGTATTTTGATTCTGCAGCAGCTCTATAAAAACTCCCTTTTGACAGGAATAAACCTCCAGCAGATTCGGGCTCGGTGTGAGCAGCCTTCTGTTAAGGCCGACTGGTGGTCAAAAGAGAGAAAAGTAGACATACAAAAACAACATAGATGTACTGATTCATAAATATTTTTATGTTGGAAAAGGTGATAGTAAACTAGCTCCATCGGTGACTTTCTCTAGGAAAGAGTTAAGCAGATTAACTATGAGCCAGTTTTCATGTCAAAAGGGATAAAAGAGAGCACATAAAATTAGTCATAGTAAAAGCTGACCCCATGGTTATGTCTAGGAGAGAAACAGGATTAACCACTGAAAAACAGGCTAAACTCTATCATCTATAATGCAAGTTGTTGATGGCAGTAGCTCAGCTTATGGCTGCTGGTGTGCTGCGCACAATTAAGGTAAAAAGCCCCTCTAGAGTACATGAATGTGATTTTGTTAACAGAAAATCCCAATGTTCAGGTGAGAGTGAGTTATGATTAGGTGAACTGGTAAGTACATGCAGTGATTATGTGCATTAAATGACCTGAAAACATTGTGCTGCTTAAAATGACCTGGAATGCTGAATGCCTCTTTAATAACATGAATGCAAACTAGGATAAAAGGAGCAGCAGGTTTTGAAACCAGTGATGTAAACAAAGGGTGGCATAAACAGTAATTAAGTCTGATACTATCGATATAGATATTGAGATAATTCTAAAACATTAAACTTTGACCCAAAAAAAAAATGAAAATCAACAGCCCTCTGTGGGAAAATCCCTATTTCTGAAAACTGCTGCTGTTGTTGCATGGAAACTCAAATTCTGGAATCTGGAAAAATTCTAAATTAAAACATGAAGAATATTATGAAAGTTTGGGTTTTGCTTCAATAAGTGCCTTTTTGATGCCATCGCACAATAGCTTGGCTTTCCATAGGCTGAACATAACTGTTGTCTAATTGTGACAGTAGTCATAAATTTATACCTTCTATGATCACCCTGAAGCTAATCAATGGTTGTTACTATAGCTACACTGTTTATTTTTTTGATGCATTTAATTAGTAGAGGTCTATTTTCTTCCACAAATATCTCTTCTTTTAAAAAATAGTATAGGATTATTTTGGCTGATTAGCTGATCGTTTTGTTGACTTTTTCTGTTCAGTATACTTTTTGTTGCCCTATGACAAGTACATTTCATTGTAGCCTTTCTTTTTACATCTTTTACGGTATTTAATTCAATTCAAAAATATTTTATTTATCCCAAAGTGAAATTAAATATAGTTTATTATCATTATCGCTATATGTATTATATTATTAAGTAAATATCATGGTGATATCATGGTGCAAAAAATCCATTGGCCTTACAGTAGACACCGCTAGAACACTTCAGGGGTATCAAAACAGTATTCTAATTTACTGTAATCGAAGCGGCAGAATCTTCTAAAAGCTTTAACATCTCTTTTTAAAAAAAGATCATGTCTGTTCTGGAAGGCCAGACTATCTTTTGCTCAGGGTTGTGCACAATTAGCTCAACAGATGCAAAAATAAAACCTGATGTATACACGTGTAAGCACTTTTGTAAGTTTTAAAAAGGTCACTGTATTTTCTGCCACTTACATAGCCAACTCTTAAGTGCAAACAACAACAATACAAACATTAAGTCACACCAATAATAACAGCAACAATTTTAGTCTAAAATCCTTTTATAACATTATTTTGTTGCCAAAATTTAAAGTTAAGGTTTAGACATTGCTTTATCTCCACAATCAGACTGTGAGAAGGTTTTATCTGGGGCTGGGTTGCGATTTATATTTATAGAATCAGTTTGATTCCAGTTCTCAGGATTTAGAATAGATTCTTTCCTAGCTAAACTGATCTGATCCACTTTGATTCACTCCAAATTCAAATTGGACTGCTGATGTTAAAAACATTTTTTTTCGGCTGTTACCTGAATTACATGACTGTATAATTATGCAATATATTGATGATAGCACTATATTAACATTCAACGACAAAATTATAAAGTAATGGTATTTAATTGTGTTTGTAAGGATGGTGGAAAATGCATTTTTTGAAAATCAGTCTTTAGAAATTAATATGAGAATCAGTTTAGAATTGGAAAATATATCTATATGTGGCAATTTTGTAGATTTGTAGTTCATTTGTGTGGTCCAGGTATTTGTCCTTATTGTCCTTATTGCCCTTTTTCTGTTGTATATGTAGTGGCTGTTGCATAGTTATAAAGTTTAACCAAAAAATAAATCTAGCAGACTCTTATCAGCCTCACCTTGATCACCTGCTGATGTGACACATTCAAGCTCCATGACATCAGCACTGCCTCCCCTCTGAAGACAATCATTGTTCAGGATCCCCTTCATTAAACGCTTTGTCTAGTTCTCCTCCTGCATTCCAGCTGATCTTCCACCCACCTCCACTCCATCTCCTACCTCAGTGTACAGGCCCCGGGGGTAAGTCTACTCTAATTCTTATCCTGATCTATTCATCCAAATAATGGCAATCCACAGCATCAAGTCTTCTGTCGGTGTCCGAGTGCCAAATTTCATACATGTCAGTAATATCTTTCTAATTGCAACTTTTCTTTGTGTGAGTCTCTCCAAGTTGAATTGAAATTGTTGCTCCTAATCTCTGCACAACAAATCAAGTAGGGTAAAAGAACAGAACAATACAGAATTTTGTAGAGCTTCCTCATCTGATACATGTTTTGCTTAGTATAATACAGAGGTAACTTTTGATAACATGTTTTGACTATATTTGATATAAGGTTTCAAGGTCAGTTCAAGAAATATTTTTATGTACCTATCATTTGAACATGAACTTCTTTTATCTTGATCTTAAGCAACACCTGTAGTAAATAGTTCCCAAGTAATGGTTATTTTGCTGTGTTTATATTTAAGGATAATCTATGATAATCAAACCGTATTTGTTGTTAATTTCAGTAGTTAAACTCTCTAACATTTGTTTTAAATATTTTCTAACACAAGAAATGTTTGTGTCATTGGTAACTAATACCAAAGTTATTATTTTAGATGTTTTGCAGATCTAATTTACATGGAGTATAAAGAAATTAGGATCCAGCATGGACCCCTGAGGGACACCGCAAGCAATGTTCAAACGATCAGAACACACATCTTTAAGTTTAACATATTGTAAGAGGCCAATTAAATAACTTTTAACCTACTACAAAAAAAGATGATGATACTCTTCCAATCTTTTCGACCATAAATCATGATTCACTGTGACAAAAGCTGTCTTGATGTAAACACTCACAGCAATTTTTTAAATATCACCAGCAGGTATTTTTTCTTTGATAGCTTCGGGTATGGGTAACTTTGTTGATTGTTTCGATCTGAAATCATATTGATTTTAACTTAATTCCAATCTCTTATGAAAACATTATTCCTCTACCATGGAGAATTAGGGTGGCAAGTTCTGCTATTTTTAAAACCTTTGGGGGAAATAGACAGGCTTAAAATAACTGATTACTAATGTATTTGAGTAGTTTTGAAATCCTCTCCATTACATATTTTACCACAGACATATCAATGCCATGAAAGTAGATCTTTCTTTTTTACATTTGTTTACTGTCACTTATTTCTTTTTTTTCTGCTGCAGTGAGGATATTAAACAAGGGTTTTTTTTTTATCTATTTATTTGTAAACTGTTTATCAGCAGTGGATTACTCAGGGACGTCTTTGGACAATTCAGATAAAAGGTAATGAAGCATAAGCAAAAATTCTATGTGGAAGACTCTTATTAGCGTCTCCTGGATCACCTGCCGATGTTCCCCGTACAAAGCTAATGCCAACTGATGTCATGTTGGGCTGCCCACTGAAGCCCACTCATTGTTCAGGATCCCCCTCATTAAGCTCCTGGTCCAGCTCTCTTCCTGCATTTCATCTGATCCTCTACCTGATCAACTCCGCCCAATATCCTTCCTCACTTTAGACCACTTTAGGCCTCGTGGGGAAGACTCTCTAATTCTTTTTTAAGCTATGAATCCAAGTGCATGTCAGTTCGCAGCAAAGTCTTCTACTGGGGTCTGAGCGACAAATAACTTATTTCATACATGTCAATAAAATCGTTCTAATTGCAGCTTTTCTGTGTGCCTTTCCATGTTGAATCACAGCTGTAAGCTATTTTATTCATGTTACTGTTGTACTGATGTTGATGTTTTTATTGATAAAAAATGAAAGTTGTTTTATGCTGTAATTTAAAATACTCTGTTTTTGTTGGGCAAGGCACCAATGCAGGGGTTAAGCTTGTGACCCATGTACGGAGGCTTTGGACCTCGACGTAGCCGTCATAGGTTCGAGTTCTGGTGTGGTGACCTTTGCTGCATGTCTTTGCCCTGTCTCTATTCCCATTTCTTGTCTGCCTACTTTTAAAACACAAAATAATAATGAGGCCATTAGAGCCTAAGAATAATCTTAAAAATATTTGGTTTCGGTTAACTTTGTTTTCATTTAATATTTTCTTATAGTATTTACTTTTACCAATCCTTTGAATATTTATTTTTACTATCTTTTACATTTTAATCTCAGCTTCTTTAGTTTTCATCTTATGAAGTTTTTATAATGTGAACTTTTCTTTTGGAGGTGTTTCATACTCATTTAATCATCTATGCAAAGTTACTGTACTTTTTATATTATTTGTTTAAAATTTTTATGTTTTATATACTTTTGGGGTTTGGATTTCTCTGTCTTGAATTTATTGTTATAAATTACAAAAACAGGTAGATAATAGCTGATGTTGTTGACTAATAATTTCTTAGCTGAATCATTAAGGATGTCATTTATAAAGATATTTGTAATCAGAGTAATTGAGTGGGAGGTAACTCTGCTGGGTCTGGTGACTTTTTGAAAAAATAGTTTAACTGTGCATTATGTTTATGAAATAATGGTGTCTTTAATGTTAAAGATCTTTATTGGTAATTCCATTTAACAAGCTCCCCAGAGAGTCATTAAACATCTCCATATTGGACCCTTGCTTTCTGTAGGTACAACATATGTTAATGTCTTTACACTTCTTTCTTCAGATTTCAGTTGTAATACATTCAAGTATATATTTTAACCAAAGTTGATATATTATACGGTGTTTATAAATCTAAATTTATAGCCATTAAGGTCAAAATCTGTTCCATTTTCTTTTTTTCTTCAGTTTTTCTTCTGTTTTTAAATGTTGAAGTTGACATGTTTCTGATATTAAAATGGATGGATTTTAATTTGTCCTGAGATGGGAAATTATGATTAATTATATTAAAAAAAAATTATACCTTGTCTCTGTAACTTAACATCTCTAAATTCTACCCTTTTCTGAGACAAAGAAGAGAATATGTTACCTGCTCTCGTTGCCATATTAACTTTGCTTGTTTAACAGGGTGAATGCATTATGTAGCTCAAACCTTTTCACTTTATGATACCCTGCTGGTGCTTGTCAAATTTACAAAAAAAAGAGAGCCTTTGACATGGAGGAGAAATATTGTACTCCTGTCGATTGGGTGTTGGTGAATGGCAGCAGCGGCAGCAATCTAGGCTCCCATCAGTGACTGACAAGCTGGTTGTGGTGCAGATAGAGGCAAGAAACGTTTTAAATGACACAATGACTGACACCGACGGGCTCAGGGGCCCTGTTAAAGTTTCCAGCTGAACACTGGATGCTGGTGATTTGACAAATTGATAGGCATTTTGGGGAACAAGACCTAATTCATAACCATAAGCTATTCTGTCATCATAATTCTGTCAGTACCGCCATTTCCCATTACTTTTAAGTGATCCATTCCAGGTAAAGGTCAATAACATTATTCAAACTTTAATGGAAGTAGTCTAACCTTCAAAACCAGCCACTTTTCTCCCTTATTCATACAATAATTTGAATGTAATGCTTCTCTCAGAGAGTATTAAATAGTTCTGGAAAAACTGACTCCTCCAGTGAATCTTGATAAATTACAATCTTTTTTTTCTTTTAACACAGAGTATAACTTTAAGGTTACATTCAGCACTTAGCAGCACCTTTAGTAGAGATGCTTAATATGCCTTATAATAGTTTTTTTGTTGTTGTTGTTTTTTGTGGCAGTAGTTTTACATTTAAAATGAAAAAAAAATATCCATATTTCTATTTGAGAGAATTTTTTTGATGGGAAAAATATTTTAACTAATAAGAAAAAAGGTGTTTTTCTTTTTTTTTTTCTACAAAAAATCTTGTAAAATTCTAGATATTTCGAACAATCTATGTACTCCACAATAACATCCACACATTTTTAGAAAACTACTTAGATTTTGATTTTTTTGCAGTTTTTAACATTGCTTAAAGTTTGCAGCAGAACATTTAGACAAGTCTGATGCAATCAAAGTGTAATACCTTATATTGAAATTGAACTTTAAAAATGGATGCATTAAAATCTAGAATGTCTTGCTTAATATAACTTTGTATTTGTTTCGAAGAAGGGTGACTGGAGATATGTGATAGGAAATAGTTTGTAGAATCTAAAGACAAAGTTTGGATGTTCAAAAAGGACAAAAGGCACAGCCAAGGAAACCCTAAGTTAAGAATCTCAATAGCCTAGAAATTCTTTAAATGATTCTCAAAAATAGCTCCAATTTGATTTTATGACTGTTATTTTAACAGTTTTACTCTTTTTTTATCTCTTTACCTGATTTGTGTTCTCTTTTCTGTTGCTGCTTGCAGGAAACTTAATAATCGCATCTCATCCATTACTACAAAAAAAACATATTTAAAAGTATATTGGAGAATTATAACTGTTCCTGCAACAAGCAAGGCTGAATTAGGAGCCCTGTACTTCTTGCTGCCATGGGCATAGGATAGATGAAAACAATAAATCCAAGTGCTTAGAATGGAGCTGCAAAGAATGATCTCTTGATGTCATCAAGTCACCCTCACAACATTTATTTATATTCTTATTCAAACATCATTAAAACAATGTCCAAAATAGTGATCAGTGTTTCAATATGATAATCTGAATTATTAAAAAGTGTAGTATATACAGTTCAGTATATACAGGTCCAGACAACACCACAGTGTGGTGTTTTAGACTGTTTTTCCTAATTCTATTTAAATGTTCAATTTTAATTTAAAACGACATGTTTAAGTGTAATTAGCCCAATTGGGAAATTAGAGTGGATGAATGTCTGAACATGGCCTGTTTAGCTGATTAACTAAATGATTAAGATTGATGGTAGGTGCCACTTGGTTTGGTTGAGGTATGATAAATTTGCAAGAATAAATAGTGAGTCAACAAAGGTTAAATGCAAAATACGTTGACTCAACTAACAACCCTTTAACATCCTTTGTGTTTGCTACTCATAAATAAGCATTGTGGATGGTATTGGATTATTTACACCTAAAACCCGTCAGTAAAAAGAAAAGAACTATAAACAGATGAGTTTTTTATTCGTCCAAGAACAACTGAAACGCATTATTCTGACAAAATTAAGTTCAAAATTAAGTTTTGTATTTTTTTCTGTAGAAAGAAGGTGGTTGGAATATAATAAAGCAGAGGATCTCAAACATTTTTACACCTCTGTTAAAATGAGCTCATTGTAAATCATTTTGAAACTCTGAGCACCAATGATGTGAGATTTGTCCTGAAATTTCAACTAAAAAACCCAAACAAACATGTTTGAGAAACCATTCAACCTTTTTTTAACTATTAAAGTTATACAAAGTCCTTTTGAGGTCGCACCTGTCATCCAACATAGGGAATCCTGGATATTTTCTAGTTTTTTACCCTGCAGCACAGGCTAAGGTTTGCAGAGAGACAGCAAAAGATCGCTATGATTGTTTTGTTATCAATCAGGAGAGAATTACAAAACACTCCAAAACGTTGCATGAATGACATGGGGCCATCCCCAGTAGAATACAAGACAAGAGTGACAGAACCACAATAACAACAATGTTTTAAGGAATTGGTAAAAAAGGAACTGTGGTTGGTCAGACAGGCAGACTAGGGGGCTAACAGCAAAACTCGATGAGTTGCAAAAACTTCTTCAATTAAAAACTGTTTCCTACATCATGCAAAAACAGCCTTCTCCTCTTGCTCAAAGCTCTCTGGATAAGGACCACCTATTACCCCACATATGATTCAAAATAAATAGGCAGCTATTTCGGATAAATCCATGGAACCAAACTTAAATTCAGGGGTCTGGCCTGTTTTGACCCATTTTTCATTTTATTAAGCAGGCTGAGCCAAAGTATACATCTAAATCAGCAAAAGAATTACATCATGAAAGGAAAATTAAGCTTTTGAAGAGCCTAGTAATTAGTCCAGAGCTAAATCTGACAGATAATCACTTGAGGAGGGTTGTGGATCAAAGATGTCCCTTGATAAATCTGGAGACATTTTGCAGGTTGGAGTGGCTCAATTCAGTGTGGGATCCTATTAAAAAAGACTTATTTCAGAATTTAAATGCTCCAGATAAGTATGAGTACAGGTAAGCAGGCAGATTTTTGCAGCTTTTATGTTGTTTTATATTTTCTCTTGATAAATGTAACATTTACAGTTGAACTGTATAAAATGAAACCTTTCTACGGTGTACTCTGGCTGCTTTAGATATATCCCAGATCTGCAGGGACCCTGCAAGGATCTTTACAAAACTGCGCATTTTTACCATTATTTTGACATGATTTAATGTTTGTTTGGGCATAATTGCAGATCCCTTGTCTTTTAACTGTCACATTTCCGTTGTTCTCAAAGGAATTGAATTTTACTTTGCGGGTTTTAAGAAGAACTTAAGAGAGCACATAGTAGTAAATGTCAAATCTTGCTGATATACTGGTTCCAAGAAACATCTTAACTAAACAATTACAAGAGTTTTTTTTCCCTTTTTCAGAGCTCTATAGTAGATCAAGGGCATCCTGCAGTTCTCTCCACCTCTGGGAAAGATTTGAGGACAGACTGGCCTACCCGATGATTCAAATGGATTCCCCAACCTATCATATATAACCTCTGCGTCCTCTCAGTCACAGGTGTGTTGTGCCTTCCAGTAATAGTAACTGGAGTTGTGATTGTTGCTGACATCTGTTTCTCAGGTGGGCAAGACAAATTTGTTGATCCTGGAGAGCAATAGTTACACTTGGCTGAACTGTCCAGGGTCACCTTGATGTATCAGTGGCATTTTTATCCATCATTCTCTAGCAATCTTTGCTCAGTGGCAGCAAACTTCATCCCACTTTTAAAAGGCCATTGCCATCTGGGAATCTTGAGGTCCATGTGGTTTGCAGCAATCTTCAGGTATGTGGTATGTGTCAATCAAAGAACAACATGGCGTCATTGTTGGTTTTTCCTTTCTCCACTGCAACCTACGACCATCTTTTCTGGATTCAACAAGTCAAAAATGACAGAAAAAACATGATTTATTTCATGCCTATTTCTATTCCATTCATCAATGTTAAATTCTGACTCCTTACAGGACTATTGATGGAAATGGTTGTATTAAGTTATTTTTTGATGTGACTGCTTGATGTATTTTATTTTAAAAGCTGAGAAGTTAAAAAGTTATCACTCATGTTGACTGACCACAGCATAGAGTAAAATTGTTCAACAATGTAAAAAGATTTTGATGGAAAAAACTTCCAACCATTTAACTTAAGCCTTTCCACCTTTTATAAACATTAGTGGTATTTATTTACCATACAAAGATACAATACTGTTACGGATGTGAGAATTTGCTGACCCAGGATTCGAGCCAGACACAGAGAGGAGTTTTAATGGTTTAAAAAATCATTTTATTTTGCATGATTTATGTTTTAATAAGTCGATCACTTGAAATATTTGTCACTCATTCTTTTTAACAAATCTGACATGACTTACATTTTTGGAAAATGCAAAGTCATGTTGCAGGAAAACAGATGAGCTGGGTGTTTCAAACGATGTTGAAGGACGAGCACCTGAAGGCTGTGATAACCACAACACAATTATCTCTAACTGCTGCTGGATGACCCAGAGAAATCTGCATTAATTAAAGGCACACACAGCCGGTCTGTTAATCCCGTACCAAAGTGTCAGGGAGAAAAGACTTGTGTTTGGGAGGTGATTAACTTCCCAACCTGAAAGATGCTGTGAACAGCACTATGAGCTCTAATGTCAGCGGTGCTGTTGCTTGATGTTTTATTGCCCTGATATTTAATCATAGATTGATGTTTACCAGAGGGAGAAAATGTGCTGGATGTTGATGTGTAAATTTAAGGTGCGATTAATGAGAGAAAGCTTTGGGGGGAAAAGAAGAAGGGTTCTGTTTTACTCCTCTCTCCCTTCCAAAATTAAATGCTTCAGACAAGAAATGGGTAATTATCTGTTCAGTCTCAGCTTGAAGCACCATCCTCTGATGTCCCCAAACAACCAAATCTGAAGGTGACTCTTCTGTGCCGCGGCAAAGTTTTTTTATTTTTAGCAAATTTATTTTGACGTTCCGCTTCAGAGCTACCACCCACATACAATAAGCAAAGCTAACATTTTCCAATCTTCTCCTCTTATCTTTTATTGCGCAGCGACTGCATGTAATCTTTCTATCATATTTAGGACCGCTGATGCATAATTAATTTTCATTTAAACCAAGCTCTTAATGTTAATCACTTAGTTATTTGTGATTATCTTTCAGCAGATAGCAGTGACAAAAAGTTTATTGTTGCACCATGATTTTATATAATCCTGTGGTTTCTATCTGAGTATGACTGTTTTAAATAATATATAAATATATTTGCTGAAAGTTGCAAAAGTTTTCTTCTTGTGGTTTTAATGTTTTAAAATAAAATCAATAATAAAATTCAAGATATTTTATTGAAACCTCTTGTGAAAGAAGTAGGGCTTGAAATAAAGAGTAATTTTCCAAAGAATAAAGTGTACACTTTTAATGGGCAAGCCTAAAACAACACTTTACTTGTTTTGTCTTTTTGGTTGTATTCGGGGTTCTTGTCCTGTTAGAAGTATTCATTTTTAACTGGTTATATTAATTCACTCATTTTCCTATCAGTTTTGACCAGCTGTCCTGTTCCTGAGAAATAATGCTCCCCACCAGATGAAGCAAAATAGTGTTCAATGTGTAATTTTCAAATCACACAATCTCAAAAAAAAAACCAAACAAAAAACACTTTCAACCTCATCTGACTTCAAAGCTTCTTTTCACGTTTTTTCTGTCTCATCTTCATAGCTTTTCACAAAAAATGGAAATATGATTTCTGTGGTTTTCTTTTAACAGTGGATTTATTCATAGTACTTAAACCAAAAAGGGCACATTTATGGAGAGCATGAGTAGTAGCTGTCAGCACATTCCCTCACCTGAGTTGTGGATATCTGCAGCTCCTTAAGACTGAGAATTAGTCTCGAGGTGGCTTTAACAAATTATGCCACCCCCACCCCCCAAACACACATACACACACACACACACACACCCACCCAATGTGCTGACATCAGAGGGAGAACCCTTTCGTAGTTAGCTCTACATTCTGTAATGGAGATGGATGGAAACACAGATGAACATCGAGTCTGAAACTGGTTTGTGTGGTTGAACCATCAGCCAGTTTAAGCTCAGAAGAGGGTAGTAATGCTAAGGAACCTGGAGGCATCACACCTTCCGGGTCAGAACTATCCAGAGGGGACCTCTAGCCCCCTAAGCCAGACTCTGAGCCTGAGTTCGACTAATATGACCGCAGCAGCGTTCGTAAAAAACACATGGCAGGGAAACACAGCTGCTACACTTCTGGTACAGATAGTATAATAAGTGTTAAGATCAAATGTCAGGAATGCAGTAACAGTGAGTCCCTCCTGACATCACATCCTGCAACTGAGGTCATATAGGAAAGCGTTTCCAGTTCAAGTATATCTTTCTCCCGGTGGCTACGGCCACGTAAGGCGAGACAGTGACCCTCAGCTGAAAATACCTCCAGAGATGAGTCTACTCGCTGGACCAAGTCAGACTGAACTTGCCTACCATTCAGAAAGCTAAACATTGTGTTTTTCCGCGATGCAAACTGAGTGGACCACAGTGTTGAACAGCGTGCATAGCAGATGAATCCAGTTCTGGCTGATCCACGGAACAACCGGGCCCAAACAGAATACAAGAGGAAAACAAAATACTGCTAAACTGTGACAAGGATTGCCTGAAGCTGCCGTCCTGCCCGCCAGACTGTGCGTCCTGTCCCGTCTTCTACCTCATGCCATCTGGGAGCAACAGCTAACAGCTAACCGCCGTAGCAACAGGGGGCACCTTCTTCAATACTCCATTCAAGGCCGTGAGTTAAAACACTAAGCCCTGCACAGTTGCATTATGATTGCATCGGATTAATCCCATTCTCTTCGAGAGCTGCCTGCAGATGAACTAACTGGGCCGAGGACTGGGTTGCCGAGCTGAAATGAAGGGCCTGCCTTTTGTTTCAACAGATCCAACTAAACCGGAGCTGAGCCCACCTAAGCTAACCCTTTCTCTTTGAGCTTTATTCCAGTTAATGCATTTCATGATTCATTCTTCACTGTAAAACCGAATGAAACCTCATCGTTTTGACTGCATTTGACTGCATCATGGTCTATTTCACATCTATCCGGTATTTATTATATTCATAACCTTGCATTAACTTAGCATAGTTAACAGTTAAACTTTAACTGTCAAAGTTCTAAACAAATGGGTTTTTTACATTTTTTTATAGTTTTACAGTTTTCTTGGAGTTTGTTCCAAATAAGTTGAGCATAGGAACTGAATGCTGCTTCTCCATGTTTGGTTCTTGGTGTACAGAGTAGGCTGGAACTATAAGACCTGAGTGGGCTGGGAGGTTGATATACTGACAACAAATCTGTTATGTATTAAAGTGCTGATGGATTCAGTGATTTATGGACTAACAGAAGGATTTTAACGTTTATCCTCTAAGCTACAGGGAGCCAATGTAAGGACTTAAGAACCAGGTTGATGTGCTCTACTTTCTTATTTCAAGTGAGAGTATGGGCAGCAACGTTTTGGATCAGCTGCAGCTGTCTGATGGACCTTTTAGGCAAACCTATTAACCTATAAAGAAATTATTTGATATGCTAATTAGATCTTGCCTGAAGGAAGTTAGTTAAACTGGATTATATTGTTTGGTATATAAATCAAATGTTTCTAAAAAATCCACACCACACTTTACGATTCTCTAATTGTAAAAAAGTAAAATTTATTCACAATCTCTTATCATTTTGTTACTTTTCCTTTCATTCTCCATCCACCAATCATATATTTCATTTTGTTTGTCTATCAAATAACCCGACAAAATGTATGTATGTATGTGGAACTCGTGTTTCTATAAACCTTTTACAAAATGTGAAAAAATTGCACTGGGTGTGAATACTTTTACAAGGCACTGCATTTAATTAAATTATTTGTTTTGTTGAAAATCAATATAAAATCTTTTAATTTTCTTCACAAAGCCGTTGAATCAAACACAAGAAGCAAGAGAGAACGTGTGTGTGGGGGGGGTTAGAACAATGCCACCTTAATAATTTATCAGTCTATTTTCACTTATTAAATTAATTAGTTAGGTAATTAAAAGTTACATGTTTTAATTAAAATTGCCAATGAATCCTAACATTGGTCCTCCACCTGAAAAGGAGGCATCAAGGGATGAAGTTCATCAGCTTGACTGAGCTAAAACTTAAATTAGGTCCCATTTGGGAACACATGGATAAATGAAAATTATCTGTTTCATGCTCTGTAACCCATTTAACTCACTCTTTTTATAAAAAAAATTAAAGATAATATTATATTGTCTTATTAAGACTGAGAAACGTTAAATGAACAGGAGTGTAAAGAAGGTTTTTTAACTTTACAAAGACTTGCATACAGTGTACAATGCCCCAATAAATATCTTAATTTTAGGTTATTAAAACTCCAGAACATGCATGACAACCCCCTGTAAATAATGATTGAATTATGAATCATGTTTGCATATGCCACACTCTGTTACACTAACATTTCCATTCAATTCAACTTACATGTCTGTGGTTGATATATGATAGCATCTGCCCATTTAACAATTTTATCCACTGATTTCAACTCACAAACAAACAAACAAGTTATTACAAGTTACAACAAAAGTTATTTTTTGATCTCTTAAAAGCATCTTAAAAGCATGTTACTGTGTCATGGCTTGTAAATTTCAAAAAAATAAAGGCATATCCTAAAGATTACGTTACAAATGGATGTTTTCATTTTATATCCATCCATCCTTCTTCTCCTGCTTCATCCATCAGGGTCACAGTTGGGCTGGTGCCTATCTCCGGCAGACTATGGGCAAAAGGCAGGGTACACCCAGGGCAACACATAGACAGACAAGAACAAACACACACACCTAGGGACAATTGAGAGATGCCAATTTACCTCACAGTCATGTTTTTGGACTGTGGGACGAAGCTGGAGTACCCGGAGAGAACCCACCCATGCACGGTTAGAACATGCAAACTCCATGCAGAAAGACCCCAGGCCAGGATTGAACCCAGAATCTTCTTGCTGCAAAGAAAACAGCGCTAACCACTGTACCACATTACAGCCCTTAGCTATGGATTAGTGAATTGTTACACTCCTATTTAACAAATATGTGAAAAATAAAGAGTATATCTACATAGCTATAATCACCTCAAATTGTTTTTTAAAGCAGATAAGTAATTTTAAAACACATTTTTTGAAAAGACAATTATTGGACTTACTCCTTATAAAATGAATTTTGCATTTGAGGAACGATTCAACCCAAAGCTGAGGGAAGAAGACAAAACACAATTCCTACTACAACTATGGGAACAATTAGTTTAAGCAGAGCATTAACAATCAGACCACCAAGAAAATTACAGCTGTTGTTTTATAGAAGAACTGAGGACATGCATCTTATCTTATTGCATAGATTGTGGTAAATCCAAAATTGCTCTCTCTAGGTTTTTGGCAGAAAGCTTTTAATTCCTTTTGTGGAGCACAGCTTTGTTGGGTCTTTAGGGTACTGCTTTCGGTGAGCATTTCTTCTGACTTTTTTCTCCTATCTACTAATCAGTATTAAAGTAACTTCTAATCATATTGGATGCATCTCTTTGTTAACTGAGATTTTGTGTGGCTGTTGGACTAAACAATTACAATCATGTCCAAGTATGGCATTCCAGCTATAAAGGTAACTGTTTGCCATCTTTTTACTTCATTTTCTATTGACCTATGCTCTGTTTTTCCCTCTCCTTTTTTTCTTACACATCTTTCAACCTTGATCATGATACGAATTTAACTGACTAAGGTAAGTTAGCTTCAAACTGACAAGCTAAGTGGTGAATTGGGGGAAATTTATAGGACATTTGGGGAAGAATAACAAAAGAAAAAATATTTGATATGGACAATTACTGGTACAAAAAGTTGTAAGAATTCAGCAGTTCTAATCATCTAGCCAACACAGAATATTCTGTAATTGTGGTACCTGGCCTTGGACATAAAGGCTCTTCTCTACTATTATGTATATTTATGATGTTTTATCCTGTAACATACCTGGTCGAAATCTCTCAAATACCTCCAGGACATAGTTTTACAGAACATTGCTGTTATTCCAAGTGTGACCTTGGGACTCAATTGGGTTACACTGGTACAGCATAGAAAAAATATATTAACAAACCTTATAAATGATAGTTAAAATCTAAATGAAATAGTTCTGGTCGAGAATCAGTTCAACATACAGTTTCTATTTTGCCTGGAATTTTTTTTATATCTTAATTAATTATTTTTAGAATGTTTTTTGTAGAATGTCTTCTTATTTATTCAAGGTAAAAATGACACACTAGCTTAAGAATTATACATTTTTGCAAAATTAACCAAGATTCACAGTAACTATTGCAACTAGGTTTGGCAATGGAAATTTTAGTTTGTCTGGCTCTAGAGGTTTTTAGTGAAACATTTTTTATTCACTTCCTTTGTTCAGCTGTGCAAAGGATTGAATCTTTGGCTGGTAAAACATTGCCAAGAGAAACTATTTATACAGTTTGCTTGTGTGGCCATCATCGCAAGTCCACACTGTATTTATTCTCACACAACAGATACAATTGCATGTGTGCAGTACAACAAAGCACCATGAGATGAGGGAAGCTATCATCTGATGAGTAATTCTTGTGCCACTGTTGCATATTCATTTTAAGACATAAAAGTCTGAGCATGAAATCTTTGAGCAGCAAGCATTGGAAGCACTCATACCAAGTTGTTGAGAACAAAAGAGAGCTGGTAAGACATAAAAATGTGTGCAGGGGAAAACAAATAGATATGTTAATGGAAAGAAAATGGAACACAACTTTCTTACTTTGCTTAATTCTTTGCTTAATTATTTTTGAGAAATGGTAGAACTACCACAATGACATTTTCAGAATTTGATCACTTTCCCCTTGTAATTAAGGGGATTATAAGGGTGAACCACCCTTTATATTCTGAAAAAAATTACATGAAACATTAGAATTTTAGGCAAAATGATTTAGCCTAACTTTATTAAACTAAAGTGACAGAAATCTATAATTTACCACTGTTTCACCACTGTTACTTTGTAATTAAATGACCCTTCAATAAGATCTAAACAACATGACCTCTTTACATATGAAAGTACAAATAAAATATTAATGGATGCCGTTTTTTTTTTCCAACCAGGACACAACAAGAAATGTCCAATTATACTAATATACCATCCTAAACAAATGTAACCTAATCATTGTTTGTTACTCATGACCTCCAGACAAGTGTGGTTGTGTGTGGCGAGTGTGGTTGCAGGCCTGTTAGGAAACGAGGAGTGGAAATCCCCTCCAAAAAAACACGGAGAGAGTTGCAATTCACAACAAAAACCTTGAGAGCTTTGGAATTCACAAGAAAACATTGACAGCATTGCAATTCACTCATCCTCTCCCCGACTTCCATTAAACACAGCAGAAGGAGGGGCTTCGAGGGGCTGAAGCAGCTAGCTCACTTAGCTCCTCTCTCGTCTCATTTCCTCCATAAAGCTTCTATATAGACGGACGGACAGACAGCTTCTTCTTTCCTTATTTCAGCCACTAAGCCAAACAAATCATGTTGAACCCAGTTTCACTCGGAAGTTGATTCATTTTCAGACGTGGACTTACTTATGTTGGTTCTGAAGCCAGTCAATTGGTCTGATGTGGGCTGGTGGGAGAATTTGTGCCATAATTGGATAATTGGCTGATGTTAGAGTTGGACTGAGGTGGTTTTCTAATACATTCAGTAGACTAATACAAAGGTTACTGCTCAGGACCACAGAAATTTTAGAATTCAAGTTTTCAACTGACTTTCAAATGTATTAAATATAAAGCTGTGCCCGCGGTCACTTTGCTGTCTGACAAATTAGCCTGGCTAGCCAGACTGATATGATGTATACACAGAATATCTGTCTGGTAAAGAGCTGGTAGAGCTTGATTTTATAGGCAAGACTAACAGGATCATCGTCATTAGGTTACAGTTAATCCGATAATTATGGATGTCACGCAAAAACTCCAAACAACGTACTCTGGTTTTGTAATTTTGTAGTCTGTAAAAAGAAATGACATTAAAACTGTCAATTGTTGAGGTTTTGAAGTTACATCAATCTATCTTAGGACATCAGAAAGGGCATCATTAAAACATTGCTCCGTTGCAGTCAGCATCTTATTGTTATGCTAACAGAAAAACATAGCTGCATTAAGGGTAATTCTGGTGCTGGGAGCATCGTAATGTCCCTTTTACCTAGCGGTGAATGGTCTGGCCAGATCTGCACAGAATCAACAGCGCTCCTGGAAAATTGCTTTGGTGTGGATTTTACATTTCTATACTCTCCACCCATGAAATTTGTGTAGTTTTTGAAATTATTAAGGCAGACACATAAAGAAAAAAACTTGCACATGGTGCCTGATGACTTTTACAAAAAATCACTTTGTACCTTTATTGAAGATCTGCTCTACATGTGCAAACAAGTCTGGCAATTTTAGTACATGAAGCATTTTTGAAGATCAGGTTATACTGCAGAAAGTCAGTAGCTCAGATTGAATTTTGCGACTAGACTGTCCCTGCTTGGACTCCAGCTACAGAAACAGCACTTAAGAAAAAAGGTTTACATGGGTTCTTGCTCTTCCTGGGAGTTGGTCAAAACTCATTATCTGTGCATGTAAATATCACTTTCATTGTCAGACAGCCCCCAGTTTGCTTCTTGCATTCTTGTTTTCCCTAGTCAGACTAGTGTAGGTTGGTGGGTTAAATTTATTCTGCAATTCCCTGGGAAGTTTTTTCTGTCTGTCCCCTGGCTTTTCTGGTTTTGCATCGGAAATTCAGGACCTTGATGCAGAGAAACTTCCTTCTTGTGGAAAGACTTTCTTGATCAACACAGCCTGATCAACAAAGTCACCACAAACCAGATTTAAATTGAAAGGAAACCTGTGTTTTGCTCAATATTTGAAGATTTTTCAACACTTGTTCAGCAGTCTTTGTCAATTCCATTGACTTGCACCAGGGCAATTTGTAGTTACAGCGCTGATGTATTTAAACTGTATGGAGGTCCATCATCCTAAGTTAAATGATTCGTATCCTCCTAAGTCAGATACTAATCATTTAACCAGCCCTTGTGCATCTGGATGTTGGAGTCTTTTGTAGTGCATGGGCTATGTGATCGGCCTTTTAAATAATGATGAGAGTGCTAATGTAATTTATTTGGGCTAAGACCCGTGACTGAAATGTAAATGCTTGGAAGCTGAAACTGCAATCCTCCCCATCTTTTTTCACAAAGATGGCTTCTTTCACCCCTCTTTCAAACCACCTGTTCTCTCTGTCCAGAATCTGAACATTTTGATCTTAATGTCATGATCCGGGGTTCTTTGTCGTTCTGTTGTGGGTTTTTGCTCTCCTGTGCGCCTATCCTATTCCATCACCAGATGGCGCCAGGTTCCATTGGAGTGCGGTGTGGCTCCCAGCGGCACAGGTGTTCTCCATTCAGCCTCATCAAGATCCCTGCAATTAACCCTTTAAGGACTACCATTATAAAGGTCCGAATGAGCATCTTTTTACATTTTTGGATGCTGCAGAGTCA
>JAUZNJ010048190.1:1597-31410 GCA_034780135.1 Jordanella pulchra
TCTAAAATGGCAGAGAGCAGTATGTTTATTTATTTATTTATTTATATATATATATATATATATATATATATATATATATATGCATATGTAAATAAAAGCATGTCCTCATCCCATTGCTGTGGTGTTGCATAATATTGCTCACTGGAAAAAATGTGACTATGTTTTTAGCTCTTCTTTATCTTATAATGTGAAGTGACTTTTTAACGTGTGAAACATGAGTGGGTTTTTTCGGAACAAAATGCATCTTTCGATAGTCGTTCGCTGAAAGGAGTCAGGGTTGCCAACCCTTTACTCCCTGGACAGATTTTAAGTTTTGAATTCAAACAGACTCTGTGTACCTCAAACCTGGAAATGTGGATGAACCTCAAATGAGGCCATTTATTAAAAGCATTGTCCTTATTCGGATATGGAAAAAAGAAACCCTGGAGAGGTGGCTGCTGTTTTCTGCTACCCTCCTGCTGTATTTTCTCCACTTTCCTATGAGATAACTGGTAGGGTTTTAAATGGATGACCTAGATTTCAGTTGGCCTGCCAATAGTGCAGCAAATACTGCAGGGGGCGCTGTTGAAGTGCAGTGTTTAATCCTCACTGCATTGACTGTGCTGCATGAGAGACTGCCTTGGAATACCAATGAATGTTCTTTTTTGGGATCAGCACAGTCTCCTCTCTTTCCTGCTTTTCATCCCTCATTCCATCTTCAAACCTACATTTTTCTAATTTCTCTGATTGCTCTTCACTCCTATCTACCTTTATTTGTGTTTTGCTGTTTGCTCCCCGTCCGTTTCTTTCCTTTGCCGCATGTGTCTCTGGTTGATTTGAGGGTTGTCAGCTGCGTCAGATCTGAGCTGTGCTGTCATTTTTCACCCCGCTGAGGGGAAGAAACATCTTTTATTGATTCTGCTACGTACTGTCCCCCTTTTTCTTGTTCCCCAGGCTCAAACCGTTTGGTTTTTGCCCACCACGTAACTGCCGCACAAGCTGTTCTCCTTTATCCCTTTTTAATATATTCTTTGCTTTTTTTTCCCCCAAAAAGCTATAGTTTAGTAAAAATGTCTGCTAAAAGTATTTACACCTTATTTTAACCTTGTGTAACATAACCACACACTGCAATGTAACGTATCTTATGTAATAGGCCAATTTAAAGTCGTGCCCAACTGTGAAGTGGAAAGAAGATACATGACCTAAAAAAATATTTTGATGAAAAAACACCCTGAAAAGCGTGGTGTGCATTTTTAATCAACACCCTGACTCAATGATTTGTAGAACCAGCTTTTCCTTTTTCCTTATATTTTTCAATGTTTAAATATTTCATGTTTAATATTTAAATGTTGAAAATAAATTAAATATTAGTACCTGTAAACATTAACCTGTAAGAAAATATATATTTTTAGTTGTCACAATCTAAAGAAGCTAAATGATGAGCGTTTCCCCATCTATCAGTCTGGAAAGTGTTTCGAAGGCATTTGGTCACTAGTGAACTATGAAAAGGTGATGAATCTTCCTAAGACTGGCCTGTCTCATTCTGGAGGTCACAAAGGGAAGTTCAAACTGCAGGGAAATATGAGCCCAATCAAATTCTTTAATTGAACCTTTTCCCCATATGTGACCAATATCTGACTTTGTCATGTCTTCTGAACAGCCTGTTTCACATCTCTTCATCACCAGAAGACTTGTGCGTTTGTCTTGTTGCATCTAGTCCAAACCTATGGAAGCTAACTAAAACAAACCATTTCTGAATAAGTTCATCAAACCTGCAGTGGTAGTATGTATCCTGAAGAGCCAGATTTATTAACACATGGTTTAAGCCAGTCTGGGAAGGCTCGGAGTCTCTAGTCTTAAACAGACGGGACCAATCACAGCGCAGGGGGCCAGGGTTGCTCATAACACAACAGTGCTTATTCTAACCAACAGAGTCAAGTCTTCAGCCTCAATGCCGCAGTTAAAGTTAACAGAAGCTGCCATTTGTTATGTCTCAAAGAGCTGGATCTTTAACAATTACAACAACATGCAGCTTAAAAAAATAAAATAAAGATGTTTTTTGTGTCACATCCTTAGTTACCTGATTGGTTCTAACATCTTACCTCCAGCTCCGTTTGTCCCACCCTGGTCCTGCCTTTGAAATCTGGCTCTACTCACTCCAGCAATTCCACTTCAACGGCTTAAAACGCAGTCATGTCATATGCCAATATAAAAGGGACTGAAAACCTTTTTATTGCCATAAATGAAGGTTATGTACACTAAGCATCCGTCCCGATTATGTTTACTCATCCTTTTTCAGCCTAAATAGAATTCCAGCATTAGATTCTATGAGCGAGCATAAACAAATGTGGCGCCATCTAAGCAAAAACAAATTGCTACGATCACAATAAAAAATGATGCAAATGGTAAAGGCAGCAAACTCACACCACAAAACATAACCGACTTTTTTCTGTTTCTAATCTATAGTGTTATAGTGTTATAAACTTATTAAAGAGTATTATGTAAAAAAATGTTCCTCAAATGAAAAATAAATGTTGAATTGTGAACTCATAAGCAGCATAAAACACATATTTCTCCCTTATTTCTCAGATAATGCCACAGATAAGACCTATATCATGATGGAAGCCAGGCTGGGAGCTCTTTTCGTTTCTGAGAGTGAATATACCATTTTGGATAAGTGAGTAAAAGCTTTACTATGTTTATACATAAAACTGCTGTTGATACATGATCTTAGCTCTTCATCAAGGGAAGTCTACTCTACAGTTTGGTCTCTGGAAATGTTAAGCAACCATAAGGAGGGTATATAAATGCACACCTTAAATAGTAGGCTGCTGTTTAAAAATGTTTTACAGGATCTTAAATAGTTGTCTTTTGATTACCGCTCTGTTTTCAAGATTGAAAGTTTGTCTCTTTCATCTTTATTTTTTTTTTTTTTTTAGATTTCCTGGCAAGGTCCTCAAAGGAAAAAAGTACAAGCCACTTTTTCACTACTTCAGTAAGGTAAGTGGACCTAAACTGAATCCAGTATTCTTTGTTGGGTTAAAACATGTCTGTCATAAGCTCCTTTAGAGGCACCTTTTTTTTGCATTGTTCACATTTTGTTCATTAAATCAACAAATATGTCAGGACTTAATAAGTCTGCACACAAACATGTGATCAACCAATTGTTAAGACTTGTTTTTACAAGCAGAAAGGTTCCAGCTATAGACGAGTTTAACAGGCATTTCTGGTTTGCTTCATGCACCAAGCAAACTCCGCTACTTATTACCAATTGAACAAGATCATCCTTTATTTACATTGGATTGCACTGGCTCTGAAATGGGTACATTCTCATTAGTTTATTATAGAAGAAGATGGTTCATTAATCCCTCACCCTGCTACAATATTAAGAGGAAATGGCTTAATGTGAGAACCAGCAAAATATTTTCATACTTTATTTAGTCTTTATTAGTAGACGGAAACGATTTCAAAAGTTCAGAAGCTTATCAGTACGACTAAATTGGTTATGTGATGATATGAAAACTCTCCAATTTGCTGTACATGAAGCCAGATGTTCAACCAAGAAGCTTTTTGATTCCTTCCTATAATGATGGGTGGTGGTTATGGAGGAAGTAGAGCTGGAGGCTGTATCTGTTCAACTGGACCCAGCCAGTCATGCAGCCACACAGCAGCCGTCCTGTTGCCACAGAGTCCACCCCATCTCCTCAACGGGATTTTGAAATAAAAAACATGCAAAAGATCCTCTCAGATCCAGTCGGACCGCAGATACTTTTTCACCATATTCAGAGAAGTTAACCAATCTCCAACTCCCCCTTTCAACACTCCTGAAAGTTTTCAGCAGAAAGCAACAAAGATGGCGGCTCCCATAGTTCTGGAACGGAAACTTGTCTATTGTAATGTAATTCAAACTTTGAGATTCTGCAGCTATTTAGGGTAATAAGTTCTTTCTTTTGACACTTAAGTATTTTTGGTTGACATATAAATGTTCATCTTTTTTATGTTCTGTAAAAGCTGTTTTCAGCCCTGTTTGTGAAGGGCTTCACCCGACTGCAGTCTGCAGGGTTCTTGTCCTCCTTTGCCCTGTCATGAGCTTCTGTCACCATCTCCTGTCCTCATCATTCTCCTCCTCTTTTCAGCTGTGCTTTGGAATAATTGCATTAACACCCATAATTTGTTGTGTAATAGTTTAACCTCTATGTCTGCTTGAGCTTTCTGACATGATTCTACCGCAGCATCAAGCAGTGCAGTCTTTCCATCTCTCGGTGCTACCGAACTTACACTTTTGTATATTGTGATTGCATGGTGTGACGATGTGAGAGGGCTATAGGAGCAACAATGCAACACAGGGAAAGAACGGTTGCAAATTGTTAGTCACATGTGTGACTGAACTGATGGCACTCTGGAGCCCTGACTAAGCAGAAAAAAAGGTGGCAATGAGCTGAATAAATCTACACAGGTGCTACCAGTTATACACAGCCCTTTATTAAGTGAAACATGACGGAAAGCATGTACTGGATATATTTCCATGTATGGGATATTTTACAGTGGTTTATTCAAATGGAATATTTCCTTGAATATCCCTTCAGGGATTAATAAGATATAGTTGAATTATAAGACGTATCAGGAAGAGTTTAGCTGTTTTCTCTGAAACCCTGTAAAGATACTGAATGTCTTTGTTTTCTCTTTCTTTGGTGCGCTGTTTGAAATTCTTCTTCTAGTTATCGGAGAAAGGAGCGTTCCAGGTGCTGACAGATAACTACGTCAAGGAGGAGGAGGGTACCGGGGTCGTCCACCAGGCCCCTTACTTTGGAGCTGTGAGTAACATGTAAAAATGTATCATCATTTTGTTCATGTGTCAAACGATTGCTATGTGGCCAAGTGCCTCCTCCGTTTATATTGAGGAAAATTATGCTGTATAATAAAATTAACTTTGTTTATACATTTTGTTCTTTAAAAGAGAGATGTTAAGAAAAATGTAGATATTTAGAAAAGTGAGATACTTTGATGTCCTGACTGTTCCCCTTTGAACAATTAGGTAGATAACATTGGGGACACAGTGAAGTTAAATGCACCTGTCATTAACTCATATTTGGGTACGTTGTTAGGGAAGCTTCACAGTGCAGGATCTCATTCGTCGCCTACAGGAAAGTAAGGAAGTGCAGTGATCTAAGAATCATTATATGATAGATTTTAAATGGGTGGATTTGATCAAATGAATAATTGGTGAGAACTAACCTCAGGAAAGTTTAGTAAAAAGTCATCATATGTGAGGGAATGTTAAAGAGAATATAATTTATATTCAATGCTCAGTGGATCCCAGCTATGAGATTTCTGCAAGAGCTGAAAATATGACGTGTTGTTGAACCTTTCTTGGCTAACTGAGACTCGTATTTTTTAAGTTTTTTTAACACATCATTGGTATTACTGTGACAAAACTCTGCTTTCCACATACGTCGTGTTTTCTGCTCATTTAAGATAAACCGGAGGAATGAAAATAATTTTTTTTGTGGTAGGTTTACAGTGCTGTGAAAGTCAAGGAAATCTCATCACAACTGAAAGTCATTTTTATTTTTGCTTTTTTTTCTGTTTGAGAGCATATACAGCAGGGCTGAAACAATCTGATTAATTTTGATTAAGCGATTATTGAAATGTCCAACAAATTTAGTAATAGATTTACTATGAACTGGAGTATAAAGACTCTAAAACGTGCCTTTAGCTGCAAGAACAACCCACTTTATTCAGTAATTATACCAACATTGAAGAAAGAAAATGAATATAATAATTTAGGATAAAAAAAAATCTTTGTCAATATGCTCTAAACAAAACTCAAGTTGAAAATTTTAAACATCTAATGGTTTAAATATTGTAAAAAAAAAAAAAATTAAAGAACCGTTTGTGATCCAATTATTGATTGATTAATAAAAAAAATCAACAGGTCAATAGATTAGCAAAATGATTGTTAGTCCAGCCCTATGTTTATGTTGAGTTTAGATTTTACACAGAAAGGCCATCAATGGCATGTTTAAAACGGCAGAAAACTGGGCTCTAAACTTTCTTACCTATTACCACAAATTTAACCTATGTTGTGTTGATTTACCACATAGAATCTCAGTATGAGATTATGTTTTATATAGTTTCTCTTACACTTTTTCTATAGACTAGATGCTGAAATTTGAATACTTTTACTCTGAAGATATATTGTCGGAAAAAAGACGCCGCCCAACTGCATTATTCCAATTTTATTTTGTTATGACTAGATGTGAAATGAGCCTGTGAGTCATCTGTCTTGGATCTTGACAGGATGAGTGAATAGAAAATACATTTAGAGCTGGGCAGTGCTCATATCTTTCATGCATAGCTGCTACATGCCAGAGGAACTTGTTTCAGTGCTGTAAAAGTTGTGCACCTCAGCAAGGAATCTGATGTTTAGTCACATGTTTACTTTGGAGAATTAAAGAAAAGGGCTCATTATGAATTAAGTTTAGATTTGGTGGGAAGTTTAAGGTTGTAAATAAATATATCTCTACATTTAATAATAATAAAAAAGCTGTAAAACCTCCCTGTAAATGACATTGTTGTCTCTGCAGGATGATTACAGGGTGTGCACTGAATACAACATCATCCAGAGGGACCAGGCTCCTATTTGCCCTGTGGATGCCTCCGGTTGCTTCACCTCAGAGGTCACAGACTTTGCCGGACAGTATGTCAAAGTGAGTGACACATCATACATTTACACACAGTTAAGCTTCACATTTTCGGATCTTTCTAGAAGCGACTGATAAAATGTTCACAATATCACTAATAAATCTGTTTTATCTGGTAAATCATATTGTATCTGTAATGGCTTTGCCCCTGATTTCTTTATATTTATTCTCAGCTCAATTGAGACATTTGTTCCGTCTTCTTAGCTGTAAGGTGAATGGCTTAGTTGTTTTAACTTGAGTATAAGATAATATTCATTTATTATCTTATAATGTCTGACCCACATGTCTTTATAATTTGCTTCTAAGAAGCCAAATGAACTGTCATGTATGACTTTGTAATAATTATTACTTTATTTATTATTGTTATGATTTTAATTACCTATTTTTTTATGTATTTATCTCTATATATTCTTCAATATTTTTGTCTCTTTTATCATCTGTTTTGTATTTTTGCACCATTTATTGAATCACTATTTCTGTCTGTCCTTTTTTCCGTTTTGGTATCCAGTCATGCCTTATTATGCAAATGAAGAGGGGCTTGTCTTAAGGATACAGCTTCTGCCTATCAGCTGGTTAGACTGCATAGAATCTACATGCTACCAGGTCAGCCACTATAAAGATGGCTGCCTACCATGGCGTTTTCAGTGAGCATTGAAAAATGTCATCTGAAACCAGTGCTGTAAGGTCTGCGTTCTCGGTGGGCGCTCTGATAGAAGTTATGTTTTTGTTGGCTAAAAATATGGACAAGCATGTTCATTTCTCTGCAAAGCTAATTAAATACATAAACATAAAAAATACAATTTGAAATATAAACGTATATTTTCTTCATAGTAGATGTCTTTGATCAATAATACTGATGACAAAAAGGAAACCCTCTCTGCCTAATCCTTTTTTTCTGTCTTTTGTTTACAAAGCTTGTGCTGCTTTTTGCAAGTTGACGCTGGGCCACAATACGAGTTTGTGACCGTGCTGTAGGGGTCCGACTAATAACTCCTCTGACAGGGGGTTGGGTTATCGTTATAAAATGGATGAATCGTGTCATATAAAAAGTTTTGCTTCTCAACCCTCAAAATAAACATTTTGTAATCCGCAGTGTCGTATAAAATGACATTACCTGCGGTTTTCTTTGTGCTGGACCCGCAGGTAATGTCATTTTGATGTTTCAGAGTAAAATGCGATTCACAATTGAACTTTCAAACTCTACCGGATCCACTTTGCTTTTTAGCAACTGACTTCCTGCCTGAACGACTCGCTCTATTCCAGATTGACAAGGACTTGAAGCACCAAATGTGATAAATAAAAAGCTTCAGGGACGCTCCACTGCACTCCGGGTGGAACCGCTCTGACTGACTGAAATTGGCCGTAATCAACCTTGGCAGCGCGGTGCGGATGCAATGCGGCGCTTATAGTTTCAGTGGAACCTCGGGATCACAGTGTCTCTTAAGGTTCCTCTTGTTGTCATCTGTCCATATATGGTTTCAGACATTTGAATCCAAGGGTGCCCTGATTTATTCCCAAGCAACAAGAGTAATTTACAAAATTACAAAATATACAAAATACACTTTGAACAGTCTTTTCTTGATTGTTTTTTTTACTGATAAACAAAAAAAGCTAGCATTTAAATGATTAAATATCCTTAAGTAAAGATATCTGCCAGTTATTCATGGCTGTAAAGCTGAAACAAATGAAGGATCCTTGTAAAATAATAATAAAAAAAACTTAGGTTTTACTTTCAGTGATAAAAGCAGCTTTAAAGCAACTGTTGGCTATTTCTTTTTCAAATAAAATCTTATCATCTAGTGTTTGTGTGGAACAGTGTACCACAGTATACTGTATGACTCAAATGGTAATGAAGTCAACTAAAGCAGTCATCCTCTTTGGAAATAAGCACTTTGTTCAACCCTACCAATATTTCAGGGAGGGGAGGGGGTGCGAATATTTCTCATTACAAGTGTTTTAATTAAGATCACTTTAAAAGATTCTTCTTCTTTAGTGGTGTATTTATCTGTTAGCATAGACATGTATAACAAAATAAATTCTTATCAAACTAGTTTGATAGTTTTAAAGACCCTGTCAACACATTTTCCCTTTGTCCGCAATCATGCTGGGTACGGCTCAGCATGCGATCACACCCAACTTCATTAGCATCCTTAGTTGATAAGGAGCTAAAAAAAGCAGGCATACACAATGAGATCACCATTTCACATGTTGGTGCAAGCAACCAGGGAGTGGACCTGACCTGCCTGCTCACTAACAGTACAGCGTTACCTAATAAAAAGTATGGAGCAACAGTTCTCTGGAAGTCTGTCATATTCCACTTTTGAGATGTGTTAAATCGTAGCTCCAGTTTCATGGCTGTCTGACACATTCTTCAGCGTCACATAAAAACAGAGGTGAACCAAGAGAGCTTCAGTCTCAAAGTGGCAGCAGCAGAAAGCCAGGGCCCAGTTTGTTTTTTATTTCCAACTGAGAAGGAAACGCAGTAACTTAGACAAAATGAGAGCTTCATCCTATACCCAGAAGAGCTTACAGGTCAGCAGCTCTTCTGGCAGGGTCAGGGTTCAGAGCCCATCACCGTCCCGTTGCCGTGGATCATCCTATGACAACCGTGGGCGCTCAGGGTTTCATGGAACCGCTGTTGAGCTTGGCACCGAGATACACCAGCACCATGCCAACGAGAAGGAGGAGATGCAGGAACTCAATGTGAAATTTGCAGGATACATCTCAAAGGTTCAGGCCCTCGAGCAGAGAAACGCAGCACTACAAGCCGAGCTGGCCGCTCTGCAGGACCGCTACAAGGGAAGCCCGAGTGGCATCAGTGAAGAGTATGAGCTCAAGTTCAAAGAGGTGCGGGAGCTGATCGAAACCCTTACCAATGAGAAAGGAGCTGCTGATATCGAGCGAGGCTACATCGAAGAAGAGGTGGAGGTGTGGAGACTTAAACTGGAGGAAGAGCTGGCGCTTAAGGAAGAAGCGGAGATGATTCTGAGGGAGTTTCGCCAGGATGTGGACAGCGCCACGCTGCAGAAGGCTGAGCTTGAGAAGCGTATAGAGCAGCTAGTGGCAGAAATCGAGTTTCTCAAGAAGTTGCATGATGAAGAGGTAGCCGATCTCATGAAGCAGATCGAGGACTCGAAGATTACAGCTGAGTTGGACGGTGATCGCCCTGACCTGGCTGCTTACCTTCGCAACATGCGTGCAGAAATAGAAGCCGTTGCTGCCCGAAATGTCCAAGAGGCCGAGAAGTGGTACAAAAATAAGTTTGACACCCTCAAGGAGCATGCTGGGAAACATGAAGAGCACATGAAAACCATGAAAGAAGAGATCACAAGCTACCACAATCAGGTATCCGACCTACAGAACCAGATTGACGCCCTTAGAGCTCGCAATGCCGCCCTGGAACATCAGCTGGAGGAAATGGAGATCTCCCACATGGACAAGGTGGAAGGTCTGGAGAGTGTCATTGCTCAGCTGGAGGCTCAGCTGTGTGAAACTAAACTGGAGATGACCAAGTATCTTCAAGACTACCAGGAACTGCTGCACATCAAGCTCAAGCTGGATGCAGAAATCGCCACCTACAGAAAGCTGCTGGAAGGAGAAGAGCAGAGGCTTGGAATTGCAAAAGAGAATTGAAATCCAGAGAGCTTGGAGGAATCGACCCTGATCCAGAACGGTTATGAAGAAAACCTCCAAGACGCCATGGAGTAGAGATCACTTGAGCATTGTTATAAAGACTGTAAAATGTCTTAATCAAAGGTCTCTGTATTGTGTTGCATTCTAATAACAGAAATGCTTTCATTGATTAACTGAACAGATCCCATAAAGGTTTAAATTACTTCTCATGTTAGGAATTCGGTTACAGGAAAATACTGCAACTCTTAACTACAACCTGTATCTATGCATAGTTTGGAATATATTAGGTCTGATCATGTCCACCTCTTCTTATCCTGTATAATTCATACTCTACTCCATTATGCATCAGCTTGCTACCTTTGCTGCTACCCTCTGTCTTTCCTGAAAATTTTCCCATTATTTTCAGAACTCATCCTTCTTCTTTTTTTACTGTCTCTCCTACTTGTTTCGTCTTGTGTCTTGGTTTGGCAGCCCTCATATCTCCTTCCTCTTTCCCCTTCCCTTTACTTCAAGTCCTCCAGAAGTCCTGCTAAATTTACTTTCCCTGTTTTTTCCTGCCAAGTCAGCCCCACTGTCAGTCCTTTGTGCTCCAGTCTTTCACTTTTTGTCATCAGTCTGCTGTCTCCTGTCAAAGTTTTCTTCCTAGTTTTAACTCTCACCTTGGTGCAAATAACGGAAGGCCATCCCAACTGATTCTGAATGTTTTTACAAGAAACAACATTTGACCATTTGCACTAATGTTTACAAGCTGTTACTCAATAAAGACTTAAGAATTCATACAAAAAATAGTGTGTTTCTTCCGTCCTTTTTGCCTCTTCACTCCTTTTTTTTTTTTTTTTAAATAAAAATGTTTCTTTTGTAAGTCTGATCTTTGAGTGTAACCATTTTTACACTGTTTGCTGACCGGGCTCCACTTTGTTAATCTAATATTCATGTGTTTGTCTAACATACAGAACATCTGCCATCATCCATGTGGCCTACTAGTTTCACCCTCCCTCTGGGTTGGTGGCAGGTTTTCAAAAACAAATCTCATTAAGGATGCATACCAATGTGTTCACGTGGTTTTGATTATAGGAGGACATATGGTGGTGGGGGGGGATTATTGATGGGTGAATATTGAAAGTGTTTTGATCAAGAGAGGGTTATTGACCATTTTGAAATCATGAGCGTTCTGTAAATTGAGCTGCGAGCGTTGTTAGAGGGAGATGAGTGTGTGTGTGATGGGCCTTTTGGCTGATTGCATGTATGTTCATAAACTGAG
The DNA here is from genome assembly GCA_034780135.1 of Jordanella pulchra. Classification (NCBI taxonomy): domain Eukaryota; kingdom Metazoa; phylum Chordata; class Actinopteri; order Cyprinodontiformes; family Cyprinodontidae; genus Jordanella; species Jordanella pulchra. The sequence continues at coordinate 13,175 of JAUZNJ010048190.1, forward strand.
CTGCATAACAAAACACACAGTTCTTATTCTTACTGATATTTTATGGTTGCAAGTCGCCTTAGTCATATTTTTCTTGAAATATTTTTTATGTTGGGATAGAATTCAAGGATTAACGATGTTAGTTTAGTTCAATTCACCCATTTAAAAAAAAAAAAAAAAAAAAAAAAAAAAAAAGGAAAAGCTGAAAATGTTTTTTAGATTATACTTATTTATTGCAGTAACTTCTATTGTTAACATGTTATCCTGAAAAAACAAATCATACTACTGAAAGTAAACATTAGTATGACATTTTGCTTTGTAACCAGGCAGATACCCAATAAAAAATGTTGTGTAATTTAGATACAGTTAGTCCGAATACAAACCTGTTGAATAAATTAGTGTTAGTAAAAGTTTATTTCAGGAACTTTATTGTACAAATTGATTACACACAGACCGGTCTTTTCAACAATTAAGATATTCCAGTTAATAGTTTTTTAAATAGTAATGTGGGATTGACTGTTAGATTGTTAGATACTTATGATGAGGTTGTTAAAAGTTTTTTTTTAATCTAACAAATGGGCCTAATTGGAATTAGGGCTGGACAATTAATTGCATTTGCAATATTATCACAATTTAGCAAAACAGTTTTTACATCGCAGAGTTAATCAGTTTTGCACGTGTAACATTAAACACGAGTCGGTAACTAAATTTCTGACTCTAGCCCTTTAGGTGGCGGTTATATGCTTTAAGTAGGTTTGGAACCACACAAAAGGAAAGAGAGATGCATCTAGCATGCAGATTTATGCATGCTAGTAGAGTTTAGCAAGTTTTCACACCAGGGTTACGTTTAATGAAAATGTAAGCATAGGTGCATCTTAATGCATTAATCATATCAGATTGATTTACTGTTGATTCAATTAAGAAAAAAGACCATTTTATTTTTTGTTACGGTCAATGGTTTATTCCTTTGGATGTGGCCTACAGCTAATAAAAAAAATCTTCTGAATGGATGGTTTCTCAGAGCATTAAAATACCATATTTTAATACCGGATTGTTATGTCCTACACAATCATGTGGAAGATTGCTGACTTGATGGCTGCTGATTGTAAAGTCAAGAAGAAGTCTGGTGTATCAGCAAGTGGTCATTGCCAAAGAAGCTGACTGTTCACTGTGCTGTATCCATTGATGAAAAGTAGAATGGAAGGGAAAATTGTGAAAAAAAAAAAAAAAATAAAAAGACACACAAGCAACAGAAATAACTACAGTGACAAGACTTGTTAATCAAAGCCTGTTCAACAGTTAGGAAGATGTGGTGTGTGGTTGATGGAGCTCTGTCAGAATGTGTTGACCAGCTTTAAATAGAGGAAGATGAAACAGCAGAACCCAACAATCCAGATGAGTTGAAGGCAGCTATTAAAATAACCAGGGCTTCGTCTGCTAACTCTGCTAAAGCAGATTGTATCTCAAAGGTTCAGGATTGTATGTTTTACTTTGTATTGTTTTTATTTGTTAGGATGCTGACAGGAACATCATTAAGATGCTGAAGGAAAAGGGACGCCTGGTCAATGCCAGCACTTTCAAACATAACTACCCTTTCTGCTGGAGGTAAGAAGGCTTTACTGGTATCCTCACCTTTTGTCTCAGTTTTTATCATCTTTTGAAAGCAAGTCTGTTTTCTTTATGGAAAGATTTTATGTTTAAAGTCTTTAAAGTTACTGATTTTCACAGCGACGTTTGGTCTGCAGACGGTTCGATAGATTGATAGTTGTCCCATTGCTGGTTTTGAGGTCATTACTTAAGCCTGACCTTCTCAGTCAGTGGTTTGTGATTCATCAGATTTTTTTTTTTTTTTTAAATCTCAGACGTTTGCTTCTTTTACTAAATGTAAAGTCGTGAAAGACTCAAAGTCCTAAGACTTAACGTTTTAAGTCGGTAAAGGTTTTAACAAGCATTTTTCTTATTTGACAGTGGGAAATCCTGATTAGAAATACTCTATTTAACACAGGCCTTTATACCTTCAGTTGTTTACTGTTGTCTTGATTGTTGTAGATGTGTTTCTATTTCAATGCCCCTGATTCGCACTGTTAACTGAACAGACTGTTTGCTAAACTGCAGTCGTTCTAGTCTGGTGTTGTTGGAGTAATTAAACTCCTAAAACAACCAGGACAGTCCTGGTTTATTATAACCACGTTTCTACCTTGTTTTAACTGGTTTAGTTATTTTGTTATATTAATTCAATTCAGTTTATTTATATTGCGCCAAATAACAACACATCATCTGTATTATCTAACTGAAAACTTGCCTTTCCTCCTTAAAAATCCCTTTTGATTGTTGTGAAAATCTGAATAAATGTGTAGAGTTGAACTGAAGCTGGAAAAGGAGACAAATTTAGTTAAGTTTAACAAGGAACAAGTCTGGTCACGCCCTGCAGGAAGTTAGCTTTCAGAGCCTAGTTAAGAGTGAAGGAAAATGTATGTTATTAACACTAAATGTTATAAATCAGATTGAAAAAACGATAGAAATTAAGCAAATTCTAAACTTTTACTTTTATTTTTTCCTGTTCTGTGCAAATATAAATTGCTATCATCTAGGGCTGGATGATATAGAGAAAACTTAGATCATAATATAATTGGTACATATGGTTGTTACAATACAGTTTCAATATTGAATTCAAAAAATAAAAGCCCCAGAAAGACTTCCAAGAATGGCCACAAAAGATGCCTACATAAACTTATTTGACCAAATTTGACAAAAAACTTTTCTAATAAGACAACTAAAGAATATATGCTTTAAAAAAAAAAATAAAATACAATTCCATACAAAACTTTAGTCAGTGGCAAATTTTGTGATCATAGACTGTAATGTATGTTTTAATATCAGAAATGTCATCGCTGTTATTAAATCAAATTAGATTGCGGTATGTAAATTGATTTGAATTGCTGTGCACCTTTACTGCCAACAACTGAATAACAACACAATTCATTTCTTACACATCCAAGCAACCACAGCATTAAAATAACCCAAATGCAGAATCAAATCAGTAGGCATGATTGGCTTTAAACCCAAATTTCTTTTTCATAATTTTCTTTATTGCATTAAAATTGATATCTGCTTATCCCCTCAGAAAAAAAACAAAAACATTTTGGGGGCTTGAAAACTCAATCACTATGTTAAATTTCAAATTTTATGAACCATGACAAAGATTCATTATTATTTGTCACGTTGACTCTGCTGTGATTTTTACTCCACATACCTTTCCCGACACGACCATTTAAACCTCGGTCACCTGTGTCCAAAACTTATTTAACCATCCACACCAACGAGAGACGCCCTGGAAGATATAGTGTATACTATCTGACCCAATGAAATCTTTGATGTACCCGATGAAATATTGAAAAGGTTCAAAATATCATCACATTTTTATGACGGCAACCATTTCTGGCCCAAAGGTAAAAAATGTAACCAAATTTTAAAAGTGCCTAAAGGGTTTAATGACTAAGAATTCATTGTAGCAACATTTTAATTTTATTTTTTTATGAAATGCTTTTATTTTTCAGGTCTGACACTCCTCTGATCTACAAAGCTGTCCCCAGCTGGTTCGTGCGAGTGGAGCACATGGTGGAGAAACTGCTGGAGTGCAATGGGAAATGCTACTGGTAAGCTCTGACCAACCCACATCTCTCTTGGAGTTAAGTGGCTGCAAAGTGTCACCAAACAATTGGTCTTAAATGTTTTGAGACAGGGCAGATGCAGTCTCAAAACAATTACATCTGTCTCTCAACTGTGCAAGTTGTTGCCCCATCTGTGCTGGTCTGGCTGCAGAGGTGTTTAGAGAGGGAACGATGGATTTAAAATCCTAGTCTTTGCAGTGGATTGTTTAGACTTTAATGCATATGGAATAAATGACTTCATCAAATGTGTTTATATGATAATTTTATAGAGAAAATGAGCAGGATTCTACATCTGTGGCAGGAAAAGTTTTAGTGGGATGGCTTTTCTAAGTGGTTTTACCCATGGTGCTCCCAGCGCTCTTCTGAGCCACACTAGATGCCTCTGGTAATAGGACTGTCAAACCAAGATGAATGACTTACTGCAATGAAGGTGAGGACGCACAGACACACATGAAGAGACTGAGCCGAACACACGCTTACTTTTAACTTTGTGCACCTTATCTAAAGGCTGCTGTTACCTTCAATAAGCTGTCAAATTATGGTAACCCAGGCCAGGTGACTTTTCATTCAACACTTAATTCGCTTTATAATTAGTGTTTGCTAAATATTTGATTCGTTTTATTACAGAAGAAAGTTAAGATTCAAGAATGTTTTAGTTTTGATGTTAAAGGTAAAAATTTGTAAGGGACTTGTAGATGTAAAAAATGTGCATGTTAAAAATTCTAGTTTTCTTTTTTCTACAAACAATTCCTCACAATGTTCACTGTAGTAACATGTAGCTTATGTTGGCTTATAATAGAACCTCTAACAACTTCAAGCCCTGAACATGCAGAACACGATTGTCTGCCCAATCTGACAGAAAAGAGGTCGTAACACTTAGTGCGTCTTTTAGTCGATTCAACGTATTATTCTGATGCATATGAGAATTTGTTTTGATCCTTATTCTTACCTTAAACAGCCTCAGTTAGAAACTGGAGCTATTTATAGCATAGCTCTCCTTGTAGGTTGGCATTTTCAAGCAATGTTTGTTCATTAAATAACTAAATAAATTCAACATATTATAAACCCTGTGCTGTTATTGGATTTATAAACTGTTGGTACCCGGTAAAGATTTAATTACTTTTTTTTTCCCCAAATGTGTTCAATTCATAAAAGAAGTGTTGTTTCTTTCTGCTAATGATTGAAACAGCAGGGATTTCAGCACCACTGCCTTAATCATTGTGCAATGGTTTCCATTCAGTTTAGCACATTTCACTCCATTGAATTTGTAATTGAATCAGGAGGTGGATTGAAATGATCTTGAGCAAATTTGGATAATTTCCTATTTTCTCTTTCAGAATTGCAACCGATCTCAAACACATAGCAATGAGCTGTACCTTAGAGTCAGCTTACAGCATTTCTTAACATTTAGTTGTTGTGATCCGTGATAAAAATTAGTTTTTTTTAGGACTGTTGTTGGTTAAAAGGTCTATCTTTTGTTTATTTTTTATAACTGAATTGAAATGCTTCAATGGAAATTAATACAGCCTTTTTTATTTCATTTAATTGTTTTTGAAACCAAAAGTTTATTCTTGCTAACCATTAAAGAGTTAGTAGTTGACAGACTTGCTTTACTATGATAAAATATTCATAATCGGAGCAAGATTCACCAATCTCCTTTTTTTATTCAGTGTTTATCATATTTTTGTCCAACTAATCATTTCCTGTCACTGAACACAACCTCTCTCTCAATCTTTCTGTCTCCGTTTCCACAGTGTAACTTATGATAGAGGCCTGTAGGTCCTAAATAACCCTTCTGTTTGTCTCAGGCCTGCCTGTTTTAAATTCTTGATTCAGCTTGAGCTGGAAGAAAGACGGTTAAGGATGGAGGCACAGTCATGAAAAGCACTAGCAGGAAAAAAATCATTAAATTGATTTATTAGGGGCCTAAATAGAAATGCCTCTTACAAATGGGAATTGATGAACTCTTTGCTTAGCGCAGGGATCCTGGTGACAATTTATACTCCCCACAGCACTGTTCTTGTGAGCAGAGCGGCCTGGCACAGCAAGAGGGAGTAAGGCGGCAGAATAAGGAGGCGATGGGGAGATTGTAGATTAAAGCCAGAAATCAGCCCAAGTAAACAGGAAAAGGAGAAAAGAGCAGCACACAAAAGAGGAGGGTGCCTTAGAGGATTTTATGCCTTTATGGCTAAATTTCAGAGAGAGCACATGTAGTTTATTTACCAGACTAAAAATAGTTCATTATTTTCATCAGTAGAGTAAGAAAGAAGTAGAAGCATGTAAGGAAGACATATTTTCTTGTGAAAAAAATATTAGATTTTAATGTACTATGTAAATGATTTATTTGCATTCCTTTAATTAATGTAGATGTTTTTTTTTAAGGAAAGTTTGTCCTTTTACTCAATGCCAGAGAAAGTTCTGGGCATTGATCAGTACATTTTATGTTATTCTTTTTTCTGTTTCTATTTATGTAAACTTAAATGTTTAATAAGAGTTTAATTCGATCTGACAAGATGGTTGAAATCTGCTTTGAAACTTCTGTCTCTTCTATTTGGGGACTTTAACAGGCTTCAAGGGAGCCACTGAATCCTTCTAACTACTGAACCTATCATAACAAAATGCTGAAAAATTAACCTTTTAAGCAGTATTTTCTTTTTCTTTTGTTTGGATTGCTAAATTGATGCAGTTCTGCGAAATATATTATTTATTTTTATCAAAACGCATAATAGTGTCTTTTTTTTTTTGCAGGGTCCCAGAGTTTGTGCGTGAGAAGCGCTTTGGTAACTGGCTCAGAGATGCACGCGACTGGGCAATTTCAAGGAACCGTTATTGGGGCACACCGATCCCTCTCTGGGTCAGCGATGATTTCCAGGAGGTCAGAAAAACACCCACAGAAAAACACTTCTTTGAGTCTTTTCTGCTTCTAACGTATCTTAGTACTTTAGAAAAGGTGTACAATTTATCTGTCTTTGCTTAACTACAAGAAAGCCCTTTTTTGTTGTTTTTTTTTCCCCAAATAGGGATGATTGTAGTGTTGATAGCAATCCAACCTCACTAAAGAATCAGCACAAGAGGGCTCAATTGAAAAGCTGAACCTATCACTCTTGAGTTTTATCTTCAAAAATTGTTATTAGGGAAAAAATGGCCAAGAATCCAGCTTTTGCCATACATGTATTATGTGAAAACTTCTCTTTCCTACCCATTTCCTACTCAGGCAAAGATAAAGGGGATAAATCATTTACTTGTGTTCAGAAAATGAGTGAAGGAAAAGTAATTATGTGGATAGAAAATGAAGATGATAGTGAAAAACTGAAAGGAGAGGCAGAATTTTTTCTTTTAAGGGATAATTGTTGTCAAACTCAGCTGACGAAGTGGACTAGACTGAACTGAATAGAGATGTCAGAACTGGGTTATTTGAGCATTTGAAAAATGAAGCGGCGGTCCCCTGGCTGAAAGAGGGACGGCGAGCGACCTGCTTGCTGGAAATAGCTTTGCGACTGTTTCCAGAACATTCAAACTCCCCGGTGCCTTCCTCACACAGCGCTCAGCAGCCAGCCACACACTTAGATCCAGACCTGCATGAATCTGCATGTCTGCATTTCTTTAATTGTCTTTAAATGTTTCCTCCTCTCTTCTTTTGCAGAATCTCTCTGTGATATTTTGCTTTTACTGTGTCTAATTTTGCATGATGAGGCATGATGCTGTATGTGGGCCACGTTACCTGGTGCTGTGCTAAAACTAGAGCAGAGCCTACAGGTTACTTCTCTGAGGAGACCAGATAACACACTTTATCTTACTTTGTGAGGTGCAGTTACTCAGGAGGAGGCCTACTTTTACTTCTGTGTCTAAACATCAACACTTTACTGTCTGATTTGAAAAGTCATAGAGGTTTTATAAGTGTCCAAATGTGTGAGCTTGATAGTATAAATTCTTAAATAAAACCTGAATCACACTAAACGATATGAGAACTGGGATCTAAGGAAAGAGATGAAGGAACAAAACCTGTTGTCTGTTTCCTTTGCAACCAAAAAAAGGAAATTGAAGTCAACAAGGATATTTCTGACCTTGATAATCCCATAAAACAGTGATTCAAAGATTCTACTGAACTGAACTGAAACCGATGCTAGAAGTGGAAGTCTGTTCTCAGAATTACATGCAAACTAAGCCCCAATTTACATTACAGCCAGCTCAGCTGTGAACTCTGCAGTAAATACACACCAATTATAATCAATAAGAGCATTTACACTGCCTCTGCCCAGCGGTGCAGAGCAGCAGTGTTTGTGGAAAATGATTCTGACAAATTTGACTCGATCATATCGGTATTTTCAAACCAATTCACTAAGGATGGACTAAATTTTCTTACAGACTTTGCTATTACATTAAATACACCCCTATTTTTACATGCATTTCAATTAACAAATTAATAATTAAATCATTTACTTGGCTATATTCATTAAATTACGTAATAAAAAAAAATAACAAAGAAAAATACACCAAAATAAGCAGTAAATCTAGATTTCTGCACTTGTTGTACTCACCCATTGTATAAACATCCAGGTAAATAACAATGAGAACAGGGAAGCTTGTTTACATACAATAAGTATGGACTGTTGGTGTGTTTGTTTCTGTTTATCTGCCTGATGCTTTTTTGGTTAGAAGGATGACTGATTATTTTCTAAATGTTCTTGGAATTTGCTTAATTTGTTCTGTCTATTTTGGGTGTGTTTTGTCAGGTGGTCTGTGTAGGATCCATAGCTGAACTGGAGGAGCTGACTGGAGTTAAAGTAACCGATCTGCATCGGGAAAGGTAAGTCATATCAGCGACTTTATTTATTTTACTTTTAGATTGTCCACCAAAACTACAGGCAAGTATCTATAAAAATGTGTTGAAATCTGTTGAAATGTTTGGGTATTGTGATTTAGAAAAATGTGACAGATTAATAATTTCACTTCATTTTCTGTCTTTTTTTTTATGAGCTAAACCAAAAATGCGAAGCAGACTGAATCTAGTGTCAACCTTGGGTTAAATTTGCAAGTTGCTGAGTCTCTTCTCGAGTCAGTTGCAGAAGTTAGTCTTCTAAAGTACAAAAGAAACCCATATTATTAAATGATTGCAAAATGAGACATTTATCGACAGTTGAGGAAAATATAGAACTATGTCAGCATTTCCTAAGCTGGATGTTTCCCCATAATTGACAAAAAGACAAAACTACTCTTTAATACTTCAGGGCTAAATCTGACAGGAACCTGTGAAGCCACCAGAATAGATATATTCCTACAGTCTGATAGATTTTATGGATTTTAAAGGATAAAGCCAGTAAATGTTACCAAGTAAAGATGTGAGATGTTGATAAACTCTTTTTATTTTCACTGTGCTACAGATTATTACTTGACAACAATATTTTATATGTTAAATTATCTGGGAATAAATGTCACATTGAAGCAAAACCACAAAAGTTTATAAATGACCTACCGTGCTTTTATTTTGCTACATCATTAAGATCATGAACGCTAACATGGCTGTGTTTAATTCTTTTACTCATGTAATTAGTTTAGCTGTGATGGTGGGATGCCCTCAGGTTCCCACATTACTCACAGACTGGGAATAACACCTGATCTTATTAGGTTGGGCTTTTAATTGCATCAGTTAATGGGGCTACGGTGGAGCTGGTAAATGGTTGTGGTTCTGCACAAATCATTTTACCTTTAATTTTTTCCTGTTTATTTCCAGGCTCTTTAATAAGGCCAAACTTATGAACATGTGTATGCATTCTGTTTTACTGTTTTCTGTCTCCTTAATTTTTGTATTATTATTTTTTTCTGAAACAAATACAGTTGTATCATAAAGTATTGAATTCAGAAGAATAAAATAAACATAAAACATTTTTATGGAAATATATCTGGGCAGGAAGAAATATTTCATCAGTCCCTTTTTTATGATTTAGATTTTTATTTGGTTGAAACTTTTGCGAAGAGATCTAAATGGTTTCTTTAATGTTAAGGGTTCAAGACTTTTCTTAAAGAACAACAAAGTTGAAACAATTTATAAATCTTCTTGCTCGAGGTGGTAGGTTGAGGTCCAAGCCAATGGTATCACCTGTAAACAATGTAAACGTTTCAGCTATTCCCGGTCATGAATAATAAAAAAATTCACATACAAAAACTAAATTCATTCACCAGCTTCATCTTTGTTTATCTCTTATGGAGTTTCTGCTCCAGAATACACTTTCCATCATATAATTCGACTATTACAAATGGTCCAAAGTCTGTCAGAATGCATTGAAAGTGGAAGAAATAGATTGACACAGCTTTCTCTGATATATTATGTCAGTTAAAAAAAAGGTTTAGATGTAGCATTGAAGTTTGTTAAAACTTTAGACGTCAAAACAACCTTTATGCCGTTTATTGGTTCCTTTTTAGTACCATGGCATTTGATCTGTTTTGAAAAAAATATTTTGCCACAGCCCGTCGAAGAAAGAAAATATTTCTCCAAAACATTGCAGCTTGTTCAGTTTGCAGGCTTTATATGATGTAAACCAGTTTCACTTAAAGTCTTAAAATAATTGTGTCTGTTTTTCTAGAGTACAAAGAACTCTCACTATAACACCTTTCACGGTCTCGCTGCTTCTCTCTGGTTCTTCTCTACCCGTATGTCAATAACACTGCAGTTTAATATGAACATGTACGTGGGTTTAGAAGAACAGAACGCTACAGCCTCAGTCAGAAGAGCAGTGTTATAAACGCGAGTCACTATTTGTCCTACGGTACATAATTTGTTATAACGGCACAAATTAACCAAAGAAGCATGAATTCAGGATGACTGGTTGTGGTTTAAGTTTAATAGCCTGTGGTCTTATGGTAGGGAGCCTAGTTTATCTACTTCTCAATAGCAACATTCACATAAGGTCTCTTTATACATTATTTTAGTGGTTCTGGAGTTTTTAGAACCCAGAGTAAAAGCAGAAGTCAAACTGTCAAAACTTCTCGTTTCTGAACTTGATTCTTTTCTCCTTCCCCCCGTCCAAATGTTCCCTGTCCAGCATTGACAACCTGACAATCCCGTCACGGTGCGGTAAAGGCGTCCTGCGGAGGGTTACAGAGGTGTTTGACTGCTGGTTCGAGAGTGGCAGCATGCCGTACGCCCAGGTTCACTACCCGTTCGAGAACAAGAAGGAGTTCGAGGACACGTTCCCGGCTGACTTTATCGCTGAGGGCATTGACCAGACTAGAGGATGGTAAACTGAGGGTGGATGAGTCTGTAGAGGGAGGTTAGACTGAGAGTGAATATCAGAGGGAAAGACTAATGATAGTTAACAGAGTGGGAATGAATGACAGAGAAGAAAACCAATGATCTCAGTGGTACAGCTGTATTGACCTTATGTTCTCCCTCTGTAGGTTCTACACCCTGCTGGTCCTTTCCACAGCGCTGTTTGGGAAACCTCCCTTTAAGAATGTCATCGTTAACGGCCTGGTGCTGGCTAGGTCAGTCTGCCAACTTAAAATAATACCTAAAATAGATGGTCAATGTATATGAGAACATTAAAACCTTCTTTAACTACTAATCATTTACGAATATTCCGAACATTGTTGTTTGAACACTATTGTATGTTTAACATTATTTTCCTTATCAAATCAAACTTTGATAGTTTTTCCTTTATTTTCTTCATTGCATTGGGCCTTAGTTCTGAAACCATCTTTGACTAAAATGACCCACGCAGCAGCACTAATTGCACAACTTGACAAAAATAAAATGTTTCCCAAATTTGTCAGAGTTATTATTGTTTTTAGATGTTCTATGAAAGAAAATATTATAGTTATTTAAAAAGAATGTTCGTTTGAATGAACTTATGACCCTGAAGTTAAACAAAAAACTTCTAATGTTATTTTATATCCATGTGCATAAATTTAGAGGATTTAGTTTTATAGTCATATGAAAGCATCAGATTTGATTGATGGTTTATATGTTTTTTGTTTTTTTAAGTTATTTCTTAGGCTCTAGTGGCCTTTATTTTTGTGGTGCTTTGCATGTTTGTGTTTGTTTGAAAATGAATTTCAGATGGCATTAAAGTTGTAGAACAGGTTCATATGTTACTAAATGAAGACCTTTGAACTTTATTAGTTCGTTTCGTACTGCTTTGAACTGCTGCCCTTTTAGTTATTACTGGTCACAGATGAACAGCATCATCAGCACATTAAAAGCAACAAACTCTGTTCTCACTTTGTTTCTGTTTAACAGTTTGTCTTAACTCATAGTCTTTGATATAGCAGCCTAGATAGTGTATCATGACTGCTTCTTCACAGTCTTGAGGATATAGCTGTGTGCTCACAGGCCCGCTGACCTGGAAGGTCTTGACTAATTTGAATTCCAAGTTCATGGTTTGCAACATGCTTTGTCATGCATGCATACATGCATGTGTATGTGCAATAATGGCTTCCTGTTTTATTCCCACAGCGATGGGCAGAAGATGAGCAAGCGTAAGAAGAACTACCCGGATCCTGGGCTGATTGTGCAAAACTATGGCGCCGATGCCCTGAGGTGAGCTTTGGTGGTTGAATATGAGATTTTGCACGTTTCCAACATGTTGAAGTTGTAAAGGCAGAATGCTAAAATCACTTAAAGCTCTGTGTAAAACTGTTAGTTGGATATCAGTACTTCCACATGGAGTATTTGCACACTCATGCATGCTGTAGATGTAAATCTAAACACAAGTCCCCTTTTGTACATCCTCTCATTTGCCCTGAGCAGTGAGAGTGCTATGGCCATATGGTGTTATGAATAAACCACTCTGCAGTTGCACCATATGCTCACATAGACTGAAAAAGAGCAAACTAATAAATTAAAGAGAAGAAATGCATTCTGGTTCTGCTCCAGGTTTCCTATCCTTCTTATTTTTATTAAAAAAAAGATTGTCAGACTTGAGGAGGTTATGTGTGTTCCATATATTCACTTTTCCGAGTTTTTGTTTGTGCTTTCAGAGAAATTTTCAAATTATAAGTCAAAAATTCAAAGTTTTTTATATATATATATAGTTTTGTATGTATATTAAAATTAGAGATGGACGGATATAGATTTATTAAGGCAAATATTTAGTATTTTTAAATCGATCTAACTGGTCTCTTATATGTGCTCCTGTTTCTTTTAGGTAGATATTGCTTTTTCTTCCTTGACTTATTTGATAGAAATGACACAATGATAGCAGATTCTACTCGGGTCTCAATTTAAATAAAGAAGAAATGATTACAAATCAAAGAAAATATATAAACTATGGATAGCAGATGGAGGAAGCAGCAATGCATTCTTCACATGCTCTCATGACCAATGAATAGGCAAACGCATGCACATATCAGCCGATACCTACATAAGAAATAAAAGCAAATATTGAACAAAAATATCAGTGTTTTTTAATTAAACTCATAAATTTAGTCTCCATTTAATTTTGGTGGGGCTTTTATATTTTAGGCTGTTTTTAATCTGTATTTTATAGAGATTTGAAATGCATTATTTTATTACTTTATTTGTGTTTTGTCTCATGCTACCACTTTCTTTCATTTTTCTACAAATGTATTTATTAAATTTTTCCAGTTTTACATCTTTTTTAAACTATGGTATTAGTCTTTCTTAAGATAAATAATAAAAAGTGCCTAAACTAATTTGCGTTAATGCTTAAATTAGTCGTCCACCCTTCCTGCTTCCCTGCATCTGCTTTGGCTTAGAGACTTTGTTTTCTATCTAGGGATGCTTGTAAACCAAAACATGGGCTTGTTGTATGTTTGCATTGAAAACGTTTTGCATTTGCATCAGGAGTGAAAAGTTAGAGCTGATGTTCTTTTAGTGGGTTTTTACAAATATGTTTTGACTTCACACTTTACCTCTAGGAATAAGTGATCGTATCACCTAAGAATGTGTTTTATTTTAAATGAATTCCACGTCACATCTTTTTCTTTACAAACCTTTTCTGCATGTTGTATGAGTTTTAATCTTCTATGTTCAGAGCTACTGAATGTTCCGTACTGAAGATTAGTTTCCGTTCTTCATCTTAGTGTCCTTAGGACAAATGTGTTTCATATTCTTTTAGAGCTTGAATGAGCTTTGATAGATTTGGAGAACTCTTTAAAAACAGTTATTGGCTTTTATTGGTAAACTTGGAGATGCATGTAACATAGTTATAGCTTAGAAATTAAGCAGGATTTGTATTTATTTGGTCAGTCTGAGCTGCAGAACCACTGAATTCCTCTGTCGCCATGCAGGCTTTACCTCATCAACTCACCTGTGGTGAGGGCTGAGAACCTGCGGTTCAAGGAGGACGGTGTGCGAGACGTGTTGAAAGATGTGTTCTTGCCATGGTACAACGCTTATCGCTTCCTGGTGCAAAACGTGCAAAGATTAGAAAAGGTAACATCTTTCCCCTAATTTTCATATTGTTTCTCTATTGTCTCACTGATTGTATTGCAGCATAAATCTATAAATATTTAATAACTGTTAAAGCCATATTAGGAAGGAATGAGTCCAGAAGCTGTGAGATATTAAACAGTGTGGCTCCCATGCTGAACATTAGCAGTAACCACATGGTAACAAACAGCTGATGTTGCTCTTTTACTGTTTGGATCCTATGAAAAACACACCAGCAGTAACAGTTGAATAAATTCCCTCTAATGGTGTTCAGTTCAAGCTAAAACAAACTTCTTGAATGACGTTATTCACTCATGTAAAGCCCTTTAAATTGTTGATGTACTGAATTGTGCCATAAAAATAAAGTTGCCTTTCCCTCACTATTATTGCAGTCTGTATTCTCAGTAATCCACTAATTCGTGTATAAAAGTTATTTAATTTTTATTGAAAGTTGATTGAACTGTATACTAGGGTTGTTTTCTGCTTTATTTTTAAACACATGACCAGTATAGTGGTCAATGTTTTATTTACCTGGATCAGTAGGTTAAAACCCATGTATATGTTTCAGCTGGTTAGAAAATCTGCTAATGTAAGATATTTTAATTCGGTGTTTAAAGGTCAAAACAGGTAGGAAATAGGATAAAAGAGTATAAAGAAAAATGTGGATTTTCTGTTTTTATTTTCCAAATTTTAGATCCTTTGTTTTCTCTACATCCTTCCATTTGACCAGCATCCATCCATTTAGCTTCCACCCGTTTCTGTCCATCCATCCATTTGCTTTTCACACATTGTCAAACTCAGACCAAACTCTGAAAATGTCTCTTTTAAAGTCTACATTTTTAACAAGAACATCTTAGCTGCCTTGTTATAAAACCACTAAACAATGTTTAATTTTAAACATTGAAAACATTGTATAATAATCTCAAGTTTTGCCAAACATGAGTTACTGACATTATTGCTGACTACAAATTGATGGACATTTCTTAGTGTTACTTACATTGTCACAGACAATCCTGATGTCTTTGTGAAGAGCTTAACTTTCTAAACCAGCTGATGCACAGAAACCTGCTCTTCATGTGATACAGCAGCTAAAGACGAAGGTCATGTCTGCTGCAGACTGAATATAACTAAGAATGGCTGCTGGTCAGGATATGCTAAGACAAAAACATCCATCGCTATTTGTTTCTCCTCAAATCTCATACACCTGCAGTCATATGAACCTTAAGCTAAAAATAAAGAAATTATTTCTATTGTGGAACGCACAGACTGTTAGCTGTCAGCATAACAAAGTAATCCTTCTTTTTTATTTTAGTAATCAATATATTTCAGAGTACAAATGCCAGTCCATCTTGCATTGATTGTACAATTGGTTTTCTTGTTTGTATTGATGCCATAGGAGGATGATATTCAGTTCCTGTACAATGAAAACACAGCGAAGCAGAGTGACAACATTATGGACAAGTGGATCCAGTCCTTCACTCAGTCTCTCATCCAGTTCTTCAAGGCTGAGATGGAGGGTAAGAAAAACTTGGCTGTGTATCTTGGGTAACAGTTTGGTCTTAATTCATGGTGGTTCTCTGGTTGCAGCTTACCGCTTGTATACAGTGGTGCCTCGCCTGGTGCGGTTTGTGGACATGCTCACCAACTGGTACGTCAGGACCAACAGACGCCGTCTGAAGGTCAGAACCCAGCTCTGGAATTAAGGATCTCATTATTCTGTTGTTTAAGGACAATATATTAGACGAAGAAGTACAGTGGATGATACAGTGATCAGTGGCAGGAACTTAAACCTGTGATTCAAATAAGTCTTGTTTTTTTGATTTTGGGGATACTGTGAAATAATCCCCAGATTTCTGCCTGTTTAAGGGGAAAAAACCTATTGATGCTTTTTTGAACTTTGTAGGGCGAAAGTGGCACTGAGGATTGCCTGTGGGCGCTGGAAACACTCTTCAGTGTTTTGTTCTCCATGTGCAGGTTGATGGTGAGTCATTTGGTTTCTATATAAAAGCACCTCGGAGCATGAAAGAAAGGTGATTGCAGGGAAAAAATGTAATGTTTGAAGGCTTTTCTTTTATCTTTGCTAGAGGCTAAGAAGAAAATCTGGCATCAGAAAAATGTGTGTGTGAATTATGTATAGTGGATTAATGTTAAGGTGTCTTTTGTTTTTTTTTTTTTTACACACAAAGTGTTTGCATGCGAGTCTTGAGGCAAGCTAAAAGCCAGTCAAGCTAGCCCATATCAATACTGATCAGCTTTGAGCTTGTAAATTAATTTGAAGTGATTTGAAGGAGAATCAAATTAGAAGATGGCACACGAGAGCTTAGTTTTGTTGGAGCGTTTGCTCTAAATGATTGAAATAAAAAAAAGAGACTCCACAAAGTCTTTGTTGTGACTTTCAGACCTTTTATCTCTATAGTGTAAATTTACCACACAGCAGACAATTTATTCATTTCTCAGTCTATTCCTCCTCATGCTTGTGTCCGTTTGCCTACATCTTTCCTCTTCCTCAGGCTCCCTTCACACCCTTCATCACTGAAATGATGTACCAAAATCTGCGTCACCTCATTGACCCCAGCTCTGTTGAAGAAAAGGACTCCAACAGCATCCACTATCTCATGCTGCCACAAGTCAGGTCAGAAAAATCCTTTAGTGAATCATCAGGTCAGAGTCAACCTTCATAAAACTAGTCCTGTAACAAGACATTTCTGTAAGAAGAGAAGGCGCATTTAAGCTGATCCTTCATGCTCTTAAGCTCAAGTACTGTGTACCATCTTGTGACATTAATGTATTGTTACTCCCTTACTTTGAACCTATTAAGAAGCGTTATTGTGAACCTTCAGTATTTTAGCTCATTCATTCATTACTTCTTCTCTTGCACTACTAAAAGCTTTATCAAATGTTTAAAAAAATGTGTTTAAAGAAAACAGATAGATGTTTGTCTTTGCTGTAAACACGAATCCAGCTATGCTGGCCACAAATATTAGTAAAACTGATGATGAGGGGAAAAAATTCCTTAGAGTTTCAATTTTAGGTCAGTTGTATATCACACTTAAAAATATTTTTAACCAAAATACTTTTTTAGATGGTGGAAAATATTATAATTCCTTTCTGTTTTTTAATTTAATATTCCTTTTTGATAATAAATCTATACAGATTTATAAACATAAAATAAGAATTAAAAAAACCTTTGCTTTTGGATAGCTGCAGTAAACAGGATCCACCATTTCACCAAAATGACCATCGTTGTCTAAATGTCAACAGATTGCTGTTGCAGTCAAATTAGAGCCTTTTATTCATTCCTGTCAAAAATGTAAAAAAAAAAGTGTTTTTTCTTTGGGCTTTACTCAAAAAATATGCTGCATAAGATTAGTATTCTTACCAACAGACACTTCATTTGAGTCTGGAGTCAAACACAGGATACGTCTGTGAAAAAGTCTCTTGTGCCTACTGTTGGTATTGATGTTTGGGGAAGGATCTGTGATGCTGTGGGCTGTTTTTTCTTGCAAAGCCCTCAGGAAAGTTGTTGGCATGCAAAGACTTCACAACCTCTAAGATATACCAGATCATCTTGAAATGTTAAAGTCAAAATCAACACAAACGAATATCAGGCACAGAATCAACCTTGTCCATGTCCATCTCAGTGTCCAGACCAGGCTTCCTCTATTTCAGCCCTCGAGGTGTGGTGTCGTGCATCCCTTCGATGTTTTTCTGCTCTCACACACGTGAAGGTAATGGCTGAACTGTCCTCTCAGTACACACTCAATTTCCAGAGTCCTGCTTGTGACCTAATTGACTCAGTTGTGATGAAGCAGATTCACATCCAAAAGCTGCAAGACACTGGTTCACAATGGCCAGAATTATGGAACAACTGATTGCATTTCAATATAATCACAATCTAAGAAAACCCAATTCTTAAATAGCAGAGACACAAAATTATGGTTACATGACATTTAGCAAGAGAAAGACTGAGTTTCTAATTCCAGTCTTTTAGGTGACAGTAAAACTGTTAAAGTTTGTTTTGTGTCACACAGCTAGCAAGCAGAGCCATACATGATAGTTGAAGAAAGCACTTCCCTTTACAACAGGAACAGTAAAGTCTTACGACTATGGAATGTGAACAAGCAAGCTTACAGGGTCGTGAAAACAATAAGTGAAACATCTACATGCTTGTGGTCACTTCAAAGGACAATCAAAAT